>JBBPDA010041954.1:0-14361 GCA_037974385.1 Arnoldichthys spilopterus
TTAAATGCAGAGGTTGCATTTCGTTGTGGTGCTTGAGTGTGTTCACAATGACAAATAGTCACTTTCACTTCACATTAGCATTTAGCAAGTGCCAAAACTTGGTGATCATAAGGATTAAAGTTCTACATTACTATGACAGATTTCCATCAATTTCACCTAATGTCATGTGACTCCACTTCTTGTATGCATCTTTTCAAAATACTAGCCTTCTGGAAAGTCTTGCAAAGGCATTTCCCAACTGTCATGCACTGATCATCTGTAAATAAAAAATGTATAAAATGTAACTCCTCATCCACCCCCATCAAACTTGTTGACAAACAATTTTCTGTTTGCTATTTTTTTTTTCACTTTAATCTCTGTGATCAACTGAATTTGGGGTAACTGGGTAATCATACTCAGTAAATGTTGGATTTTTGTCAAAAAGTCACTAAGTAACGAGGAGGAAAATGAATGAGGAGAAGTGAAATTGGCCTGGTGAGGTGAAGGTAATGCCCACTTCAATAGACCTCTGCTAGTGCAGTAGAGCACAATTGCAGCTCCTGATGTAGTATAGATTATAGAGGGTGGCTTTATTCTGCTAAGTCACTAATGCTGTCCTAGCTAAATGTATTCACATCTTTACAGTCAAAAGTGTAGGGGGTGTTACTGCAGCAAAGTGGAGACAACCATCCCATTATTAAAAAACACACACACACACACTGGAGGAGCAGGGGCCAACACACTTTTGGCCTGTTTTTACAGAACTGCATCATATTGTTGCTGATCTATTTAAGATAAGAATTACCCATTCAGGAACGGAATGCACATTTATAAATGTAAAAAGTAACAAAATCTATGAGCAACAGAAGTGGTAAATGGTAATTTTGAAAAATCTGAATAAGATTATATGTAATTATGTAAATCTGGAATTAATTGTATAAAAGTTTGGAGTTGGCCTACACAACTTGCCGACTTCTTTAAGTAACTACTGTTAGTACTGGGCAACATGGCAGAAGTATAATCCCGATATGTGAAGACATTTTCATAAAATTAGTTATTATATTAGTTATAATAATATTTTTTAAGTTGCACACAATCCACCAGAGAATCAGCGACATTTCAAATATTCTATTAACGAACATCTACAAGTGGGCAATATTGCAAAAATAGAACGTTAAGATACTGTAAGTGGTTTCGGTGAAATATAATATGTTTAACTATATAAACCTTACAAATGATGTTAAATCAGGTGGCATACAAACAGTAATTTTAAGAAAAGCCATTTTCTGACTACACCACTGTCCATGGGCCACAGCATTTCTTTCCCATTTTATTGAGATTTCTGTGTGTTTTTGAGACATTCAAGATGAAAGCTAACACTGACACTCACTGTAACCACAGTGACCACCATCCACTGTGACCTTAAGTGCATACACTGTGTTGCCTTATATAATTTGTCATGATAACATACTATATTGCCCAGCCCTAATTACTAGTGAGAAATAAATCATATTTATTTTTCTGGCTTCTATCCAGAGTGACCTGGAATACAGAGAAGGTAAATAGTAACCGGCTAAACACCTAACTATGTTTTTCATGGCATAAGCTTAAAGGATTCAAAGTGTTTCTAATACCAATTAACATATTTAAAGTAGTATAATCTTATGTTCAAAACTGGAAAAGCTGAGTTTGATATTTGGAAACTAAATTATTATAATGTTGTGTTTTTCCTAGGAAAATTAATTTTATAAATCTTTAATTAATATTCGCATGCGCACATGCATTTCAGCCAGTCGTCTGTGAAATGAGGCAGAGTGGTGTCAAAGTCCTATTTGGCAACAGTCCTGTATGTGCACTTTCTTTTGCCCTCCCCTGGAGCTGGTGAGTTCTCTGAGAATTGTTGGTGCTGCTGACACATCTCCTAGTGCTAAGTCAGCTATAAGAAAACTTTAGGCTAATCCGACTATCCGTAGGGTTCCAGCTGAGTCCGCAGGAAATCCAAGATTCAAGATTCAAAGTTTTATTGTCATATGTAAAAAGTACAGTGCACAGAAATTCTAGCTCAAATGCTTCCTTCACAGACTACGCAACAGCATTACAAAATGATAGTACACACTATACAGTTAGCAACATTGCAACACTAGGCTAGACAAGTAACAACATTACAATGTGACAATAAATACAATAAAAATAAATATAGAAATCTGTCTCTTCCAACTATACAAATATCAAGTGACCATACAGTACAGTTGTGAGCATGAAGCGTGTTTAACAGTATTGCACATGAATCATTAAAATACCCTGTTAGACAACGTTGCAGTGACAGTACTGCACAACATTGCACTTTGTGACAAAAATGATTAAGCTCTACGTCTCACACTGCAGTGTGTTAAACAGTTTGACGCCACTGGGGTAAAAGCTGTCCCTGAATCTTTTTGTGCATGATCTAATTGTTCTGAATCTCCTGCCCTGTGGCGGGAGAGAAAAGCTACAGTGCTTCAGGATTTTCTTTTGTCTTTCTGACAGGGTGTTGTATAATTGTTCTGAATTGCTAGGAGTGGTGCACCAATGATCTTATGGGCCTTTTTTAGCAGCTGCCATACTAGGATGTAATGAGCCTGTAAGACTCCATAGCACACCTGTAGAAACTGTTGAGTACTCTCTGGATTTTCGCCAACGCCCAAGGAAGTGAAGGCCTTGATGGGCCTTTTTGGTGACAGCTGCTGTGTGAACTGATAACTTGAGGTAAGCACTTAGGGTACCCCAAGGAATCTGAAGCTGCTGACCCTCTTTACAGCATTTCCACCAGTGTATATGCTTATATGTGCTACATCCTGTTTCCACGACCAGCTCTTTAGTTTTGCTGATGTTTGGAGAGAGGTTATTCTCCTGACACCACTCTGCCAGGAGTCTCACCTCCTTCCTGTACT
The DNA here is from genome assembly GCA_037974385.1 of Arnoldichthys spilopterus. NCBI lineage: Eukaryota > Metazoa > Chordata > Actinopteri > Characiformes > Lepidarchidae > Arnoldichthys > Arnoldichthys spilopterus. The sequence continues at coordinate 2,910 of JBBPDA010041954.1, forward strand.
GTGTCTCATCATTGTTGGTGATCAGGTCCACAATAGTGGTGTCATCATCAAACTTTTTGATGGTGTCGGAGCTGTGTCTGGCCACACAGTCATGTGTATATAAGAAAACAGAGCAGGACTTGGACCTTGTGGAGTGCCAATGTTAAGGATCAGGGTGGAGGAAGTGTTTTTGTCAATTCGTACATGCTGTGGTCTGTTGGTGAGGAAGGATCCAGTTGCACATAGTCGCACTGAATCTCAGACCCAGCAGCTTCTGGATTAGCTTGAAGGGAATGGACAAATAACAGTCTAGCATAGCAATTCTCATTGTCCAGGTGAGCCAGGGTGGTGTGAATAGTGTGTGAAATGGCGACGTTAGTGAATATGATTTGGCAATATGCAAATTGGGTCCAGGCTGCTTGGAATGCAGCTCTTGATGTACTGTAGCACCAACCTCTCAAAGCAATTTATTGCTGTGGAGGTTAGTGCAACAGGTCGATAGTTTTAAAGCAAGATTTATTTAGGTGAACTGAAAGCAGCCAATGGAAAGAGGAAATGGAAAGTGTTGAACAGGTTGAGTTACCACATTCAGGACAGCCGTCATGTAGAAAGCTGTTCTCTATGAACTTTCATTCTCCATTTAATTTGAGGGTAACCTAATGCTCCTGGACTGAGAAACTGAAAGGACAGGCAATGCAACATTAATGTCCTCTGATTTGCCAAATGCAGGCCTCCTCATTACAGGCCTGTAATGAGATCTAGAGCTACCAGGTCTTTCTTCATAAAATTCCCCCTTGAAGTGGACAATGTGCATCCTTAAAAGTCGAGACAGTGACTTTAGTTTATATACTAAAAAAGAAAACTCATTAATTATTTTAAATACAGTTTTTAAAAAGTTGTGATAGACACAAAGTAAGAGTGAAAAGCTTAAAGATAAATTTTCGGGTTCTGAGTTTTGTAGCATTATGGTTAGCATATCTCAGATGGACTGTAATACAGTGGAAATGTGCTGTGGTCAGATGAGTCAACATTTTAGCTTGTTTTTGGAAAAAAACATAGGCTGAGATCTGAAACTATCCAGTCTATCCAGACTGTTACCAGTAAAATGTGTAAAAGCCAACATCTGCCATGGTGGGTCATCAGTGCTCATGGCCTAGATGCCTTGCACATGTCCATTAGGATTTTAGAGCGACACATGCTGCCTTCAGGGTGATGTCTTTTCCTGGGAAGTCCAATGTTAATTCAGCAAGACAATGCCAGTCCTCATTCTGCATGCTCTACAACAGTGTGGCATTGTAGACTTGGAGTGTGCATCCTTGGAGAATCAGACAACGGCGTCCACATACACAAATTTGCTGTTCAGCTGTTGAGCAGCTGTAGTCCAAGAATGGGCAAAATATCTACTTGTAAAACTGCAACAATTCTCCTTAATCTCCTTAGTTCCCAAATAATTAAGCAGTGTGATTAAAAGCAAAGCCGATGTAAGACAGTGGTAAACACACCTCTGTCCCAACTCATTTGATTGTGTTGCAGGCATTAAATTCTAAATTTGTTCATATTTACAAAATATAAAGATTGGTTAATGAAGATATTGGAAATACCTTTTTTGCATTTGTGTCAGGAGAATTAACAAAACACACCTTCTTGTTTTCATCGCATTTCACAAAATGTACCAACTTTTCCAGTAATGTCCCAGTCCCAACTTTAGTTCCCTTTCCTGGCTTTTTTTAAATCTTCAGTTACATACAGGAGCCCGTAGCTTCTGAGCATAAAGAATGTGTGGTATTTATTTTCTTTCACGCCACATGTGTGTGTGCGTGTGTGTCTGTGTTTGACGTCACACAGCAGGTGGAGTTTTACCTCAAATGCTGCGCACACACATATGCTCACCTACACACCTGCGCGACAGGATGGAGGAACAGCTCAGGTGAGCCAGCTGGACAGCAGGTGAGAGAGAAAGACAGAGAATGAGAGGAGAGAGAGAAAGGGGGAGGGAGGAGAGAGATCTGGAAAAAATGGAAAGGTAGATGGAAAGAAAGAAAGAAAGAAAGAAAGAGGGCAGGAGAGAGAAAGAGAAAGATGGTGACATGGGATTCTCTAACTGGGGTGTAAATAGGTGTAAAGTGTTGTGTAAAGTGCAGTTATGAGCTCTATTCACTCAGTCATAGTAAATTAACTATTGGGTGTAGTTCCACTGTGTTTGCTGCTGCTCATATGACCCTGTGAAGCCTTAGCCTTGTATGTTGCACCAAAATGGTCAAAACAGAGAAGAGCAAAGCCATTTGGACATGCATTTCCTACGTTCATGTCCACTGGCGTCAGTACTTGAATGTTTACATGTCTGCTCATGTTTTGAAAGTGTGCTCTCGTTATCAAGCTGAAGACATTAATGTCCATATTAGAAAACTGAAGTGCTCTCAGGGACATTTTTCAGTCAGATCACATCAAATGACTAAGATGGAGATTTGCAACTAAAATTTTCGCATTTGTATAAAAATTTACATTTGATTGTGACTAACGTCATGAAAAGTGAAGTGACAAATGATGTGTAACCAATACTAGACACTGTTATGGCTTAGTTCATGGCACAACTATTCAACCTTTCATCACTTTAAAGTAAGCAGAACAAGTTTGGTTGCATTTTTCCATGCTGGGCATGAATGGGAACACATTAGGAAGCAGACACGGCAACAGATAATTCCAGCAGCCTGACTGGCTTCATCCAGCTGTGTGTTGTTATAAAGCTGAGTTGTTTACAGTAATCTGGATTAGAGGACTTCCTCATGCCCTCGTTCCTTACTTGAGCTCTTGTACCTGCTTCCATCTCAGTTTCAGTGTTAGTGTGTCAGGAGTATTCTATGAGGCCCACCCTGATGGCTTAAATGAGTACTTTCACACCTGAGCTGTACTCTAACCCCATTCAGACTCTGGGTGTGGTGGTGAAAAAGCCCAGAGTTCAATTATTGTCATTGTACATCTCGAACAAACAACCTTTATGTGGCCTGGCCTGTATGATGGGATCATCTGAGCAATTCGAGCCCCACGTCATCCCTAACTTCTATGGCAGTGGGCAAAATTGACCAGGGGAGGGGGGTGTTGAAACATTTTCATAGACCCCCCTCCCCCAACACTGCATTCTCTCTCACCAGGTGGGTTTGTAGGGTGGTCCTCCCTCTCTCTTCTTACTCTTTGTAACTGTCCTCTCTCTCTCTGGGCAGGTAGGGTGGTCCTCCCTTTCCCCATTCACTGACTTTTCTCACACTCTGTTGGTGAGTAGGGTGGATCTCACACTCTCAAATGTTTAAAAGATATTATGTTGATCATCTCAAGCAAGTCTGCAGACTCATTTGGACACATCTCTGAAAACAAAGTGCTTTCAAATTTTACTTTGCCATCTAATTTCCTCTCTGACTCATGTTTCTCTCTGTTACACTTCTCTCTCTGTTGCGGTTTTACTTACCTTACTCACCCATGTTTTCGTGAAACCTGTGACTTTACTGTATCACATACTACTTCCCCTTTTCTTTACTTCTCCTGGCTTTATGTTCAGTCCAGATCAATTCATGAAACATGAGAAAATGGAACACACTGCTTCCATATGCTCCATAACCTTCATAAAATAATTTAAGATAACTATTAATTTTATTTAAAAATACTACAGATGTCGCTCCTGGATTCCTATAAGAACTTTATTACATATTAGGACAGTTACTGTAGTTTACTCTAATGCGTGACACAGTCATAAACATATTAGCAGACTAAGGTTTGGCTGCGGTGGGACTATTTGCTGTTAGCAGTGGTGCGTATGTAGCATTGGGAGTCTTGCCCAAGGACCCACTTCCGACAGAGAGTTTGGGCAGTGGTGGAAGAACCTCTGCCTCATGATCTGAAGGTCGCAGGTTCAAGTCCCAGCATGGGCACCACTGAGGTACCCTTGAGCAGGTACCATCCTGAACACTGCTCCCTGGGTGCTGTTGATAGCTGCCCACTGCTCCATGTGTGCATGTGTGATGGGTTAAATGCAGAGGTCACATTTTGTTGTGGTGCTTGAGTGTGTTCACAATTACAACTAGTCACTTTCACTTTTACTTTCACATGTAGGTGTTGTTTTCACTGTTGCATTAGACTTTTTGGGTTTTTACTTAAACCCCCTAATATTAGAATAAAAGCAAGTAACATGAATACAGTAAACAGTGAAGTGTGTGGCCTAACCATTTCCATGCCTGTCCACATGGAAGCCCAGTATTACCTGTAATTTTCATCAGTATGGCAGAAAAGTAAGAAAAATAACAGTGTAACAAACGTGAAAGAGATAATCACAGCCATGGTGCTGCACATGCAAATAAAGCTGAACAATGTGTAAGATGGTGCAACAGAAGAAATTGACGTTTTTAACTGTGAAAACCATGACTGATAATTGATGGACAACCAATGTGCCTGAATTCCCAGGCTTATGAGACCAATAGGCGTATTATTCAGCTACTACATTGACTTGAAACTCCTCTTTAAGCATAATGAGATCCTCTTCAGTAATACGAGTGTGGGATAAATTCTTTGGGGTTACAGAACATATCTGCATTTGGCAGACACTTTTATTCAAACTGATTTTCATGTACAGCTATTACTCAATTTATGCATATACGTGAAGCACAGTCACCATTGCTAGCATTTCACATACTGTAATTGGAGCATGCTCTGTCTGGAAACCTTTCAATTTCCTGTTTTTGACAAGCAGTCAGTGTCAGTCCACATCCTCTGCAAACCACTGCCTAATCTCGCATAAATGCTTGAAATGTACTCTGCTATAACTTGCTCTTTTTATGCATATAGACACTAAATGGTGTCAGAACCTCAAAATGTAATGTTAGACAAGGACAACATGAGGAGGTAATGAAGATCAGTTTGTCCATCAAGGTAAAACCATTTTTGCTAATGCCATGCCTGTAAATGCTTTTAGCATATCCTGTGCAAAAGGAGTTTTGCGTTTGTACTTTAGTAAGGAGGCTTTTACTTGTGTCCCAGAGCAAAATCAATATGTGTACAGTGAACAACTTATAGCTACAACTTATATTGTACAGTTAGAACAGGCATAGGCGTAATTTACTTAAGGGACATGGCTTTATGATTTAACTGAATTAAACATAAAATTAATTAATTCTTTAATATTCTGTTCAGTTATTTGATTGAGCAAATTTGGAGTCTCTATTTTTTTATTAAAACATGCACTGAGCTTAACTCAACCTGATTGTTCAATTTTTGCCACTTGGTTTAAATCAGTTATTATAAAAAAAACACTGCATTTTGCTTTATCGTCAATTAGTAGACCTTTTCTGTGAAATTCTTTACTGGAAGTCAGACAAAGACTGCTAGTTGCTGGTGTTTCTGCTGCAATAACACACATTTGAGGAAGTTTTGAGATAATCCAAGAATTTTATTTTATTTTTACTAATTTGTTCATGTATTCAGAGTTTTATGGTAAAGAGAAAACTTGACATGTTTGATAGAGGTCTATGTTTAAAAAAAGCTATGAGGATGTTGAATAAAAAAATAAACATTTATTTTATTGTTGAACTAAATTATCATAAGATGCAAAAAAATGTTATTCCTTTTATCTTGGTTATTAAAGGCTTAATTGTGATTCAGATTATTTAATGATGTGTTTGATTGTAATGATGGGAATGATTTATTTCTTGACATATCTTTACCCAAGAAACTACAGCACTTAGACAGCACTGAGTTTAGCTATTCTATCATACTTCAGACCATATTTATAGGTAAAAGTGTGGTACAGAGTCAGAAACCACATAAGTGAGTCTATTTGAGATTACTGATCAACTCCACATGGGTTGAGGCGAGTGTGTGATGATGCAGTTAGAACCATGCTGTTGAAGAATTGCTTCTTTTGTTAGCTACATTAGCCTCATAGCTCCATTGCTTAACCACAAACGCCATTTGGCGGTAAGGCGGATCTGGGATTTTTGGCCAAATTATTGCATGAAGGCCAGACAGCTTGTAGAAGTCCTGATGCAGCAACAGTTTTTGGGTTAACATGCTGTGTTTCTTCTGCAGTGTCGATGCAGAGTGAAGCAGATTTTCGGGATGAGATGCCATTTTAAAACAGTGGTGCAGACAGTGGTGGGCTTGATCGTCCTCACCAGTGTTTGCATCTACATCAGGAGAGCACAATGGATAGAGCACATGGTAAGCAACACCCGCTATACATTCTGCTGTTCTAGAGAGTGAATAATTAATTAATCTAATTAACTAATTGCCAATATTAAATACTGTTTTTAAATTTCTGTCAAATCTAAATATCTGTCCAATTCTGATATAAAATTTTCAAGCAAATATCTGCTGGTACAGATATGATTATTATATTGTTCAGCCCTAGTTTTTTCTATTGTTTTGGATTTCATTGTCTTGTACTCATTGGTATTTCTACTCTGGCTTGTCTCGGTCTAGGCCATTGCTCTTGACAACTTTTCTAGTTGGCCTCAACCGAGTCTGTCAGGAAATCAATCCTATACCTCACATCCTCCTATGCCTTCTGGTCTTGGACTTGTTTTGGACTCCACAAAGGAGATCTTGACTACAGCTCTGCCAGGGATACATATAGGGTACATTTTGAAGTGGCCTGTAATTTGAAATGATCCTGATGTGATCTGACAGGGCTGTAACCAAGACATTTTTATGTGAATTGTTTTTCAGAAATGATCATTTTTAATTGAAAATAAGAACCAACAATTCAGTTCCAACTCCTGGTGATCACGTGGTTTCTGTTCTTTCTGCTGGGTCTTCAGGTTTCTTACTGGCTTTTTATATTATATTCTGGCTTTATATTAGTATTTATTATTAGAACAATACTACATTGCAGAAAGAAGTACTGTATATCACAATCAGAATGGTGAGAAAAAGACAAGAAAGGAATGACAGTAAGATAATCAGCCGAAACATTAGAAGAAAAGAACTCTAGAGATTCTAATAGATTCAGTTCATGAAAAGAGCAATACAGTCTCCAGACTTAAACTCCATCCAGCTGGTTTGGAATGAATTGGACAGAACCTTTAAGGCTTAAGAATAATATCCTATGCTTCAGGGAAGCTGTAAGTTACTAAAGTAATCTATTTCTAAAAATGCATTTTTCCAAGAAATTTACTCTTTTTTTTGGAGACATTTTTTTCTACCTTGGCCAGTTTACAACTTAAGGTTATTTACTGTAAAAATTACCAGTAAAAACTAGAAAAATTGAATGTTCTAAAACTTTTCAGTTTTATATGGAGAGTAAGAAAGTTCAGTGTGCATTTTTGTTGTTAATAATTAATTAAAGTAGACAAAGGTTGTTAAGCACTATTGTGACATTGTGACCTTTTTAAACCAGCTGCTGCCTTTGTATTTTGTATTTGTATGTCCCTTTTCCACGGTTTCATTGCTGTCTTCATAATTCTTTCATGTTACATGTTAATGTACTTTTTGTTTATTTTTCAACCCTTTTTTCTTCTATTAACTGCTGTTACTGTTCCAGAAACTGATTACGCCTAAATTATATTACCCAATTTCTAAAAAAAAAAAAAGTTGTAGTGCTGTGTAAAATGTAAATAAAAACAGAACATGATTTACAAATCATGTGAACTCATATTGAATTAAAAATATTTGAAAGAGAGCATATCAGATGGTAAAACCTTTTTTTGTAAACTATATGCCCATTTGAATTTGATGCCATCATCACATTTCCTGTTTCCCACTGTGTTGTATCATCTCACCTCTTAACAACACTCTCTAAATGTTTAGGAACTGAGGAGACCAACTGCTAGAGACTTGAACATAAATTGTTGTTCTTTTTTTTGCTGATACAGGATTTCAGCATCTCAGCAGTTTGGTCTCCTTTGTAATATTTTTCATTTCAAGCAAATGTCAGAAGTCAGTTATGTAAAGTAATTGGGGACTGAGAGGACCATCTTACCCACCCAGAGAGTGAGAGAGAAAGAGGGAGAGAGAGAGAGGGAGAGAGAGAGAGAGAGAAGAGGGCAGACTCCTGGATTAAACCTCTGATGCTACAGCCAAACACTTAGATGGCAGCAAACATTTTCCAGTCCTAGATTTCTTTGCCATTATAAAACATATTGGTGCACTTGAACTGATGTTGTCTCATAGAAAAATGCAAAGGGTCCGCCTTTAATGGATCTTTAGCCTCAAGTTCCACAAGTATCTATTATGGACTGTTAAAAAAGTAAAACCATTCAAATGTTTTTTGTCATTATAATATTACTTATTTTGTTTTAGGAGACTCAGTGGAATAGATACATTGTTGTATCTGCAAACTCCAGCAGTAAGCCATGCCCTCAAGATGTTGTGAATAAGTCACTGTGTCTCCCTGCCTCCATTCGCCTGCTGGCAGGACTCATCAAGAAGGAGCAGAGTGAGTTTTTATTCATTATTCAATACAATGGCACCTGTCAAGCTGGTGGGACATATTAGGCATAAAAGCGAACTGTCAGTCTTTAAAGTTGATGTGCTGGAAGCAGAAATAATGGGTAATCGTAAGGATGAGCCACTTTGACAAGGGTCTTATTATGATGGCTAGATGACAGAGCATCTCCAAAACAGCAGCTCTTGTAAAGTGTTCCAGGTACACAGTAGTTAGTACCTACCAAAACCGATCCAAGAAAGGACAACTAATAAATCAGTGACAGAATCAATGGGCCCAAAGGCTCATTGATGCATGTGGGGAGTGAAGACTAGCCCATTTTAACCGATCCCAAATAGAAAGGTGTCAGAACACACAGTGTTGCACAGTCAGAGCTGTTTTGGCAGCATGAGGGGGACCTACTCAGTATTAGGCAGGTGGTGCTAATGTTATTGCTTGAGTATAGTTGCATGAAAATGTTGACTCCTGGTCAAATGCCTTGTTTTGCTGATTTTTTGACTGTATGTGCAAACTAGGAGTGGCAAGAGCATCAAAATTCTCTTTGACTGCACCATCAACAATAGTTTCAAAGGCTTATGTAGGTAATTTAGGTGGGTACAGTTATGAATGCTTGATCTTGTGGCCCCATAGCAAATATGTTAGCTGGTGTCTTTGTGCCAACTGACCACATATAGGGTGTAACCAGTTAAATCATTTTACTTGCTTTGGGAAATAGAAATAGATCAAGTGTTTTAAATTCTTGGCAGCTCCCCAGGCACTACATCTGTGCAGCTACCCACTGCCTCCTAGTGTGAGTGTGTGTCATTTGTACTCATGAATTAATGTTTGGTGGGAACAAAAGTCTGCATCAGTTGGATTTTCTGGAGATATCTGGAGCAGAACACTTAAATTCAATTGAAAATTTTTCAATTGAACTGAAAGTGACTATTTGTTGTTGTGAACACACTCAGGGACCACAACAAAATGTGGCTTCTGCATTTAACCCATCACATGTGCACATGTGAAGCAGTGGGCAGCTATCAACAACACCCAGGGAGCAGTGTAGCAGGACGGTAAATCAAGGGTACCTCAGTGGTGCCCAGGCCAGGACTTGAGCCTGTGACCTGACAAATAGTTACTTTCACTTTTCACTTTTACCCACATATACTACTGTTGTCTGCAATGAAAGTTTATAATCTGAACTTTCCAAATATTTTCTCCTTTTGTTTCAGTAAGCTACAACTCAGAAATAATTCACATAAAATGACAGCGTAGTAATATCACTTGTCATAACTGTGAATTGTTCTGATTCTTTTCTAGGGTACCTTACAGTTGGTCTTTCATCTGTTAAGAGGAAGCAGGAGAATTATCTTCTGTCCACCCTTAATTCTATCTTCAACCAGTCTTTGGAGGAGGAGTTGTCTCAGATGGTGGTTGTGGTCCTTTTGGCAGACTTTGACCTCAGCTGGGTTCAAGAGACATTAAACAACATAAAGAAGCAGTTTTCCACCAGACTGAACCAAGGGCAGCTGCTGGTCATCCACGCAGACCAGGAACTCTACCCTTCTCTTACAGGGCTGAAGAGAAACTTCAATGATGCTCCAGACCGAGTGACCTTCCGGTCCAAACAGAACGTGGACTATGCCTTCTTGGTTGACTTCAGCTCTGGTCTTTCCCAATACTACATCATGCTGGAGGATGATGTGAGCTGCTCTAAAGGTTTTCTGACCGCTATTCGTGGCCACATCAACTCGCAAGGATCTTCTCCATGGGTCACTCTTGAGTTTTCTAAGCTGGGATACATTGGAAAGCTCTACCGCTCCCAGGATCTTCCACGGCTAGCACAATTCCTCTACCTCTTCTACCAGGAGATGCCTTGTGACTTTCTTTTTTCCCATTTCCGCACCTTGCTCATGCAAGACAAAGTCATCCGCTACCGGCCATCCCTCTTCCAGCACATGGGTACCTTTTCATCCTTCCAGGGAACACACAATCGGTTGAAAGACGAGGACTTCAACCAGGATCCTGCTGACAATCCACCAGCAGACGTTCACACAGACATTGAAGTGTTTGAAAAACACAGTCCAGAAGAAGCTTACGGCCAAGGGAGGGATTACTTCTGGGGGAAGTCACCGCTCAAATTAGGGAACTACTTCCTCATAGCCTTTCATGAACCAGTGGCCCTTGCCCGTATCCTTATTCAAACAGGATTAGAGGGGAAGGACTTGTTGAACTCTGCTGATGTGGAGGTGGGAGAGAAGGTCCTGAAGACAAAAAATGCATTGGATTGCACAGGACGTCATACTCTGGGTTCCTTGGACCAAGGACAGTTTGAGCAACTGAATATCCAACAGACAATTAAAAAACCAGTGCAATGCTTAAGAATCAGAGTCACAGCCAAACAGTCAAACTGGGTAATCATAAGAAACATCCAAGTCTGGGTTGCTAAGGCCCCCAAAAAATAAGAGAAGTCAACAGTTTGAAGGATAAACCATATGCGTAATTCATGGTAGTGACACTACTTTTTAATGGTAGGACTGGAGTTACAGAGCTGAGGGCTTTTCTGAAACAAAATTATGGGGAAATGTTTGCACTACCAGCTTTGACCACTAAACTGACTAAACCAAACAAGTATGACTAGACCACAGAATAAATTGTAGTGAAGGTGGGGGGATATATTGTGAGTGTTGTGAATGTTTCGGGGATAACAATGCTAAATTCTGTTCTGAGCTTGGGTTAATATTTTGGGGCGGTGTTAGCAACCAAGCACATTTGCTTATCAGACTGATCACTCTTGTTATAGTTTACATTCCTTCACAGTTCCTGGTAATGTAACAGTGCTTAGTGACGTTGTCCTTACCTGGAAGAGCAGTAATGTTAGATTCAACTGCATATGTCTGCACACTCAATATGTCATGAAAAACATGAAACAAAGATTGCTGCCTTTTAAAAAGTGATATGAACAAGCAGTAAATAAACAAGCATTGGGCAGTGGGCAGTGGTGGCCTAGTGTGGGCAGTGGTGGCCTAGTGGTTAGGACACTGCCTTTGAGACCTGAAGGTCGCAGGT
>JBBPDA010041985.1:0-14361 GCA_037974385.1 Arnoldichthys spilopterus
TATAAGAACTTGGCATATGTATGTATGGAAGTTCCTCTCTGTGGTAGTTTAGGATCTTGGCGTGTTTATTTATTGCATTAGTTTAGGATCTTGCAAGATTGCAAGTAGTTGCCCTCTGTAGTTGTATAAGCACTTGGCGTATGTACTAAAGAAATTGCGTCTGTTATTTATTTTACAAACCACGAGCAATGCATTGGTCTCCGTGTGGCACCACTTTCAGTGTTGATCTATGCAATGCGAGCGCTTGATTGTTTCCTCTGCCCTAGAAGTCGCTTTGGATAAAAGCGTCAGCCAAATGAATAAATGTAAATGTAAATGTGGCTTGGTTCCAAATGGTCATCTTTTTAAACAAGCAGACAGACAGTTCAGTGGTCTTGACATCCATTCAGGTTAACATGTTCATAGATTTTTAAATAATGTTTTAAAGCTTTATCCACCAGGTGCCGTTTAAGAACATTACTATGTTGCTGAAAGTGAAACACTTCAGTGTAAAGAAGTACATCAAATTGCAGGGCTTCACCCATTTGGAATTTATTGGTGAAGGTAAGATATCCATTGGAGGCTTAGCAATATATGTTGTCCATGTATCAACAAATCAAAGCACAAGATTCTATGTCGTTCAACAATTTAAAACCCATTTAACCATATTTTAATATATTAGAATATTGTATCATGCATTGCTATTACTGTTATTGACAACTCTTATTGAAATCAACTTTGTTTAGTACAGGACAGTATAATACCTGCTGCATACTTAGTTTAGACTACCATTTAATGATCCAAAATGCAGTGTCAGAATACTGCTGTTAATGAGTATTCTAATATTAATTTTAATTAAGAGTAATTTTAAAGGTTAAAGCAGGATGATCAGATATCCAGTCTGTGCTGTATAAGATTTGTTTGTTTTATGGTTACATTTGCTCTTTCTGCAGTAAAAAAACAAGTCTGGTCTTCCTGATGCTGCTCAACAGCAGTTGAAGACATTTTTCTTGAGTTATTGGAGGCCCATCCAGACCTGTCCCTGACAGCACGTGAATGGATTTCAAATGAAGGTAGGTGTCATCATAAAATCAAAGGTCAATGTATAGCTGAATCAAGGAGCAAAGACGTGGCTGTTATTGGCCTTTCTTTATGGAATGGACATGGCAATGGACAGGGTTGGATGATATGTATGTAAATGTTTTCTGTTACTTGATACATTTTACATGGCAAATGTTGTAATTAATGTAATTGTAAACTCGATTAATGAAAATGTTATCTAAATACTATTAGGTTACCTAAAAATTGTTTAACAGCCACAAAAACGGTGTTAATCAAATGGTCTCTTGTAAAGATTTTTCTCCTATAGTTCATTCAACACCATCTTTCCTCACAGATACCATGTCACTTTCTTCAAGTGACCTTGATCTAAGAGAACAGGGTATTCACACAGGCTGCAGCAGATCCAGCAAAAAAGACATGGGCAGTTCTGCAGTGAAGTTTTCTGTGTCAGAGGCTTCAAAAGAAGTACTTGGAGTATAAATGTCTGCCATTACTGTAACTTCTGAATTTTTTACTTCTATTGTAGAAGTAAAACTCACTCATGATCTACTGTTGTCTTGTCTCTATAGCAGGATCTTTTCCTGTAAGCAGAGGGAGGAGTATGCCCTGAGAATTATTACACTCTTTTCTTCACTGAAGGATCCCTTTTCTCCAAAGGGTTATGTAAGTTTGACAATGATGGTAAGAAAACATAGCTCAGATTACAGTTTTAGTTTATCAAGGAATAACTACAGTATCTAATATAAGCTGAACTGGAGTATCTTAAGTTTGATTTGTTAATGCAAAATCACAATCAATGATAGGGCCCTGACTGAAAGTGACATGGGTTATAAGGATATTGCACAGTAATGTAATGTTTTGGGAGAGTCTTGGACACAAATGCAGGACAAGGGATGTTTATTGCGACCAAAGCAGACAGGGAGATCCAAAAATGTAGTCAGGGACAGGCAAAAAGTCAAAAACACCGGCACTCGGGAATATCAGAGGATTTCTAAGGAGAGTCCACAAAACAGGCTAAGGTCAATACTATGAGTCAACTATGGCTATGGAAACGTAAGGCTTGGAGTACCACGTGAAGTGAGTAGTCTTCGCATCTTCCTGTGTTTCTGATGGTGTTAAATAGCCCTCCGGTGATTAGCCCCAACATGCCTCAGCTGCTTGGGCTGAACCGGAGAGCCAGAATTTGGGTGACGAAGACCAATGGTAACCACTAGATGGACCAGTTCTCCTACTGGCCTCACAAGTAATTTGAAATTAGAAAACATATAAGTTATTCATTTGTTTTCTTTTGCTGAATTTGTATTTGCTGTAAAATCATTTTGTGACTTTCTTTTAATCATTTTAATCTAACAGGAGAATTTCTATAATGGAGAGAAAGGCACTGGATATTTAAGATGGTGCTCAAGACCATGTACAGTTAGATGGCCAGCCAGGGAAGTGTCAGTGCCTCAAGAACAAGGGCCAAAGCGCAGAATATCAGCAAATACACTGCCTCAGCAGCTTGATGGAGATGCCTGCAGGGAGGCCATTTCATTTCTTGTTCACTCTTTTGATGAAGCAAGTGTATTTCAGAAGATGAAGATGACATTCTAACATCACCAGGATCTAGTTCAATGTCAAGGGACTAGTGAGTTATTCAATTTTTATTTTCAAGCCTAATCATTCATTCATCCATCTTCTGTTTTCCTCAGTTGGATGTTAGCGGTAAAAGATTCACTCATTGGTCATTCTGGCCTTCTGACTGTGTGTTCTATTTTTAGAGATTATTCTTCTGAAAGAGGTTTAAGAAATTATGGATGACACACTTTCCATCTTTTTTTTGTAATATGCTCCATATTAATATGATTAAAATCACGTAATGCAATGTTGACCACACTGTACACTGGCTTAATGTATATGCTTTTGTATGATCAGGGGAATCCAGACTTCCTGCTGCTGTTTGGTGCTGATACAGCTTCAAAGTTGCTTGAGAAGTAAGTATCATACAGAGCCCTGAGGCTTGGTGTTCTGAAAACAATGGGTCAGGTCAGTGTATTGAAGAAAGTACTGAACATTTGTTCTACAATTATTGCTAAACTCCATGGTAATGGTGTGGCAAATAGTGTAGTGTCAGCAGTTGTGATTTGGAAAATGTTGCTGATGGACTGCACTCTCAGTTTAAGCAGAAGGTTCTGGCTGCTGTACCAATAGATAATGCTATTAGATCTACATTGGAAAAATGTCTTGAGACTTTTGAAAACCCAGTTGAGAGCTTTGATATTGAAACTAAAAGAAAGAAGTATTTCAATGCAAAAAAGGGCATCATGGAGACAGTGGAAAAAATGTTAGGAATTCATTATGATACAAGGCTAAACAAAAATACAGGTACTTATGACCAGGTCCCAGTGAAAGACACGTATGTGTATTTTCCCATTTTGGAAACAAATTTCTGTCACAATTCTAATATTTGTGAACTGCTTGTGAGACTTTGTGTATCAAAAGAAAACTGATATGAAGACTTTTGTGATGGAAGTCACATCCAGTGTTTTCAAAACGACAGACTTCTTTCCAAATTCAACTTTATTACAATAACTTTGAGACTGCTAACCCACTTGATTTCAAACGTGGTGTTCACAAAATTAGTGCACTGTACTTTGTCCTCAGAAATCTGCCTCAAGTTAAATTCTGCATTAATAAACATTCATTTGGTTGCTTTGTTTCATGCAGAAGATGTGAAAAAAACATAGCCTTGATCCTATTTTACAGCCTCTGATTGATGACATAAAATCATTGGAGAGTCATGGCACTGATTTACCCTTCTCGTCTGAAAAGGCCCATGGCACTATGTCCGATAACTGGGAACAACTTGGGAATTTTGGGTTTCGAAGAGTCTTTCAGTGGACAGTACTTCTGTCATTTGTGTTTGATTGACAAAGATGATGCTCAGAATGTGTATAATGAGGATGAGCCAAAGATAATCTTGCGAGGGAAAGAGCTTTTTGAAATGCACTGCAGTGAGTTGCAATCAGCTGCATGTATTTGGTTTAAAGAAGAATTCGACCATAAACAGCCTACATTGTTTGTCAGAATTTTTCTTTGGACATTAGCATTCCATTCTTGAAGTGGTGGTTCAGTATAAGATAAAGTTGCGGTTGGAATATCTATCAGAGTTTTTTTTTTTGTCACAAATCTATGCTTTTGACTATGGGTACACGGAGCGCAAAAATTGCCCAACAAGGGTTATCTTGGACAGTAGTGGTAATAGTATAGGACTCCTTTCACACTCTTTGTCTGGTAAGAAACATTCTTTTGATTTTTGGTGACATTGTGCCAAATGGCAGTCAAAACTGGAGCTTGCTGTTGCTTTTACTGCAAATAATTATCATATTCTCTCCATCTGTTACATTTGGCATGACCGTGCATTTAAAGCATTTAATAATGAAACACCATGACTTGTTCAAAAAGTTGTATCCAGGTAGAAACATGATTCCCAAACATCACTATATGTTACATTACCCGAGTTGTATCAGAAAAATTGGACCATTAATACATATGTGGAGTATGAGAGCTGAGGCCAATCATAAGGTATTTAAAAACACCCTAAAAAACTTTAAGAACATCAGTGTCACTTGCTAAAAAACATCAAATGTCCATATCATACAATTGGGAGACCTCTCCTTTAAACCATGTTGAGTAAGGACCCTTGAAATCATTTAATGTTCACCCAAGCCTTACCAGCTGTTGCAGAAGACCTTTTCTACTAATCGGGTTAATATTAGTGGGACTGAATGCAAACCAAAATAACTTTAGAAAAGTGTATATTTGATTAGATAGAGAGCGAAAATAGCAAATTTAAGGGTCCTAGTTCTCCCGTTTTTTGGGGGGGTTTTTTTGGGTTGTTTTTTTCTAATAATTTTTGGTACCGATCAGCAGCCCTGATTGTTACACTGCTTGATAGTCTCCCACACACACACACACACACACACACACACACACACACACACAAACAACCACAATGTAAATGTAACAACTTACAAAAATGTAAACGTGCATGTTTAAAACACAAAGATCTTCACAATTTTTTAAAATAAAATTGTTTAAACAACAGCAACAAAAATTCTAATGATAGAAATACAAATACAAAAGAGGAGCTCTCTGTCGCTGTTAATGGGTGGTGATAAGAATGTTCGTGTCGCTGTTCTCGGATGTGGTGCTGAACATACACATGCATCTTCTACACATGCGCATAATTTAAACATCAGTAGTACACTTTAATTCCCCTAAATACAGAGACAATATCCATGTTGCCTTCTTCACCTGGGCTAATTTTATTTATAAATGCCCTCAGTGTGTCGCTATTGGCTAGTAAACTTCACCATAACATCCTTCCTCCTAAAAGGAAAATTACGTACATCTCAGATCTCAGAACGTCATTCCCTGTGCCTTCAAGACCGTCGTACAGCATACGCTTTGTGCTTTGGTGAAGCCGGAAATTTACATCGGACACTGAAAGAACAAGCTATTTTTAAAATAACCGGGTAAAGCAACCGTGATTTGTTGCTGTGTTTGGCACTCTGCTAACGATGAAGCTGAGCAGGGATTTGGTTTTCTTTATATTTTTGGCAACATGGAGGACGGCTTTGTCTGTGACACGGTACTCTATACCAGAAGAGATGGAGCGTGGATCTGTCGTAGCAAATTTAGCAGCAGACCTAGGCTTGGACATTAGTGGACTAGCACAAAGAGAGGTAAAGCTCGATACTGTTCATAGCAAGAAATATCTGGAAATAAACAAAAGAACCGGAGAACTTTACATTATTGAAAAAATGGACAGGGAAACCCTTTGCCATGGTAAAACTTTGTCTTGTTTTGTGAAATTAGATGTGATAATTAAAAGCCCCTTGCGTATTTTTAACATCGAGCTAGAAATCACAGATATCAATGATAATGCTCCGCATTTCAGAATGGATAAGGTTGAACTGGACGTATCCGAGTCTGCACCACCGGGTGAACGATTCTCTCTACCCAATGCACTGGACCCGGATGTAGGGACTAACACTGTCGGTACATATAAACTGAGCGAAAGCGATCATTTTGCAATGGATATTCATTCTGGTAGTGATGGCACTAAATATGTTGACTTGGTCCTTACGAAAGCTTTGGATCGAGAAGAACAGGCTGCCCATAATCTGATGCTCACTGCTGTAGATGGCGGAGTGCCCTCACGCTCGGGGTCCGCCAGCATTATTGTTCGTGTGTTGGATACGAACGACAACGCCCCTCAGTTTGACCGTTCAGTATATTACTTAAATATGAGCGAGAATTCTCCAGCTGGGACTTTGGTGACCAAACTGAACGCGACTGATGCAGATGAGGGCTCCAATGCTGAAATAACATATTCATTTACACTTTATACGTCTGAGAAAACCCAAGAGATGTTTGAGTTAAATTTAAGAACTGGCGAGATAACGGTCAAAGGCACCACTGACTTTGAAGACATGAAATTATTTGAGATGCATATAGAGGCAAAAGATAACGGGCCTGTACCCCTCTCCAGTCAGTGTAGAGTAACACTGCACATAACCGACATGAACGACAACAAACCTGAGATTTCTATTAAATCACTAAAAAACACTGTAAAAGAAGACACACCTGTCGGCACGGTGATAGCCTTAGTGGGTGTAAGTGACCGGGACACGGGGGAAAATGGAAAAGTCAATCTTACTTTAAAAAATAATTTGCCATTTATATTGAATAAATCATCAGATTATGATTATGAACTGTTAGTCTCGGAATCGTTAGATCGTGAAATAATTCCTGAATATGAGATCACTTTAGTGGTGACGGATGGGGGAACACCTCCGTTATCTGATAATGAAACTATAACTGTGCACCTAATGGACGTTAATGATAATGCACCCCAATTCCCACAGACTTTCTATAGTTTATCTGTTATGGAGAATAACTCACCAGGGGCTTTGTTGAGTTCCATAACTGCTCTTGACCCAGACCTCCATGAAAATCAGTACCTAGTTTATTTCATAAAAGAAAAGGAAATAGTGAACACATCCATGTCCATGCTATTCTCCATCAATCCAGAAAACGGTAACCTTTATGCACTAAAGACATTTGATTATGAAATAGAGAAGGAGTTTCTTTTCCACATCGAGGCCAGAGACTCTGGCGTTCCTCCACTCAGCAGCAACGTGACCATTCACATCATTATAATGGACCAGAACGACAATTCGCCAGTGATCGTGTCTCCATGGCGCGCACACGGCTCAGTGGTGGAGGAGAAAATCCCGAGATCCACCGATAAAGGAACTCTGATATCCAAAGTGATAGCTATTGACACAGACTCCGTACACAACTCTCGCATCATGTACCAGTTCCTCCAGAACACCGATGCTACATTATTCAACTTGGACCAGTACAACGGAGAGGTTCGCACCACGAGAATGTTTAGCCACAGAGACTCGCGCTACCAGCGACTGGTGGTGATCGCGAAAGACAACGGAGAGCCCTCACTGTCTGCTACAGTCACCATCAAACTGTCCATTGTGGAAACGGCACCTAAAACCTATGCTGGCATGACTGAAGTGCCTTTAGAATATGACATCTTCTCAGATTTAAACCTGTATCTGGTGATCGGACTGGGTTCTGTATCATTTCTTTTACTGATCACCATACTCGTCACTATCGTGTTGAAGTGTCAGAAACCCAAGCCCAGCAAAGCAGCTCCTCCCTGCAGGAACAGTGTGATCAGTGAGAGGAACTCCACCATCGCCGATTCCACCCTGGTGTCCAACGATGCCTACTGGTACAGTTTGTTTCTAGCAGAGACGAGAAAAGGGAAGCTGGTAGTTAGGCAGCCTGTGCCAAAGGGGGCGAGGTACATCGTGTCCAGTATACCTAGGAGTACAGGAGTGACTGAGACTAGTGACTCAGCTGCCTCCACTCTACAGGTAAAAGCACATCTCTGTTTTCCTATATTACCTATTCTTTGCGACAAACAAATGATACTGGTGTATAGAAATGAACTTTATATATATTATATATAAGTCATTCAGTGAGCTGTCCAAGGTGCTTCCCTGCCTTCTGCCTTGTTAATGCTGGGATAAGATATGGCAGCCCCTCTGAGATCCTTGTAAAAAAATTGAGACTCTGAAAGTGAAATGGAATTAAGTTAAGTAGTTTCATTAATGCCTGATTGTTTGCCTGTATTTTTTGTGTATAAAGTGTCACAGTTTTTTTGTTGTGAGTGCACTAAGGTATACCCGTGTATACCATTTACCACTGGATGAAGAATGGATAATTTCAGTTCAATTTTAAAACTGGACTATTTGAGTGATGTCATGCCTTGTTTCAGCTGTTTTTGTTATGAATCGCTACTAGCTTTTTAGCTGCCCTTTTCTCTAGTGTGTGAACAATAGGGCCACATTGTTTCAGAAAGTATGTCACAGCATTACTTCTTTTTTTCTACCATGTTTCACTCAACCATATCAGTGAATCATTATTCGTTCTCACGAAGAGCTGGAAGTTAGATCAGTTGTTGTAGATCAGCTATTTTGGCTTCTGATTTAGTACTGGATATGATGATGGTAGGAAGATAAAGTACAATAAGCTACTGCAAAAGAAACATTTGAAGGTGAACAAAGACACAGTGGAGTTGTTTATTTAGTAGAGGATAGACCTAGAATACTATTGTCCAATGTTCTTTAAAATCTACCTGCTATCTTAAAATTAAGTTGATTTTATAAAACCCAATATATACAGTATATTAAACATTTAAATTAAAATACAGGACATTAACGACATTGCCCCATATTAATGCAGGGATTTGATTAATTTGGACATGTCAGAGTCTACCTCTGCAGATGAAAGGTTTTCTTTAAGTAATACCCTAGATCCTGATATTGGTCAAATTTAATAAGAATGTATTATTTGAGCAAGTACAGTCATTTTGAAATCAGAGTGAAGACAGGCAGAGATGGGACAACATTTGTTGGTTTATTTCTGAAGAAGCCTTTGGACCATGAAAAACAAGCTGTGCATAATCTAATGCTTACTGCTGTTGATGGTGGAAAGTTCTCTTGCTTTGGAACATTAAGCATTATTGTCCATGTGTTAGACACACATGACTCCAATGAATCCTCCAAAATTTGACAAGGAATGCTACATAATTAATTTAAGCAAAATATTTGCCAATTGGAAACCTGAAAATGAATTTAAATGCAACAGACATAGGTGATGGGGGTAGTTAAGACATCAATTATTAATTTAGCTTGTATACTTCAGAGAAAATGACACAGATTTTCACAGTAAATCTTACTAATGAAGATATCTGAGTTGATATGATATAGATTTTATAGCTACAATTGAAGGAACAAATGCTTTGTCAGTGAAGTGCAAAGTTTTAATCACAGACATGAATGATAATCACCCTAAAATGTCCATTATAAAATTCTTTAGTCCAGTCCAAGTCATTTTCAAGTCCAGTATAGCTGTAAGTACAGTGATTGCAGTGGTTAATGTGAGTGATAAAGATTCAGGAGAAAATGGTCGAATAAATGTTCATATACCTGATAAGCTACCATTTACACTTAGAAAATCATTGGACAATTTCTGTGAGCTTGTGGTTTCTGAACCTTTAAATACCTCAACATTCCACAGTTTCAACAATCATTCTCCACCATACAGATTATGGAAAATAATGCACAAGGAGCTTTACTGAGCTCCCTCAAAGCACACAACCCAGACCTCCATGAAAATTGCTATCTAGTTTATTTTATAATAGAAAAGGAAATCTTCAGGAACACTTAAAGTTTTTAAGTTTTTTAAGTTTTAAGGAACACTTCCATGTCCATGCTGTTCTCTCTATCAGTGCAATGAATTATAACCTTTATGCCCTGAAGACATTTGATTTTGAGATAGGGAAGGTTTCTTTACTGCATCAATGGACCAGAATGACAATACACCAGCGATTGTGTCTCTGGGGCATGTGCACAGCTCAGTAATGGAGGGAAAAAAACATGATCCACTGATGAAGGAACTTTGATAGCTGTTGACACAGACTTGGTGCACAACTCTCATATTGTGTACCAGTTTCTCCAGAACACTGATTCTACATTATTCAGCTTGGATCAGTAAACTGTGAAATCTTCACCATGAGGAGGCTTACGTGACTAGCTGCTGGTGGTGATCACCAAGGACAACAAAGAGCCCTCACTTTATGCTACAGTCCCCATTAAACTGTACATTTTGGAGAAGGCGCTTTAAACCTGTGCTGGTATGACCGAAATGACTTCAGTGACATCTCTTCAGACTTAAACCTGTATCTGGTCATCAGACTGGGCTCAGTGTCATTTATCTTACTGATCACCATACAGGTTATCATTGTGCTGAAGTGTCTAAAACACAAGCCCAGCAAAACAGCTCCTTCCTGAAGGAAAAGTGTGATCAGTTTGAGTGTCCAACGATGCCTACTGGTACAGTTTGTTTCTAGCAGAGACGAGAAATGGAAAGCTGGTAGTTAGGTACCTTGTGCCAAAGGGGGAGAGTTACATCATATCCAGTATACAAGAAGTACAGGACTGACTGGGACTAGTGAATCTGCTGTGTCTACTCTACAGGTAGGGAAAGAAGTCCCATGATTCTGGAAAACTGCTGATCTTAAGTGTTTTATTCTAGGAGAATTTCATTGTTTCTGTGTCAGCATCTTTGTTAGTTGTTGCTGACAGTATGACATTTATTTTCCCTTGTTTTAACAGCTGACTTAGCCTTAGATTCTGTCCTAATCTTTAATCATGTGGGTCTTTTTTGCAAATCACAAATGTATTTCACTTGCCTTGTGTCTCACAATGGCCTATGAAATACTCTGTTTTGCTCTGCTCTGTCTCCATTGAACCTCTTCAAGCCTCCTTTAGCTGTGTGATGTATGTTAGGATGGTAGAAAGTAATACAAGTTTTGTTATTATTCCCATCCACTCTTGCTGCTCAGTCAGCTGCTGCACATGCAGGTGGTTGCGAGCTGTGGTTAGTTACATTTTGCTAGCAAGATCACTGACATTTTGCTTCTTTCTTGCGTCCTCAGTCCTCTTTTGGTCTGTAGAATAATTTTTCCTGCCTTGAACTTTTTACTGTAACCCTATCAGTAGTTTTATTTAGTAAATATCACAGATTTTTATTGTGACATATTCTCTCTAATGGTCTCTCTATTTTTGTTAGTATAGTTTGTGTGTGTGTGTGTGAGAGAGAGAGAGAGAGAGAGAGAGAGAGAGAGAGAGAGAAACATTCATATACTGTATATTGTGCAAACATGTACTATATTGTTTATTTTGTCGTGTTTTTTCTTATAAAATGTTTTGCAACTACAAAATACAAACAATGTAGCATAAATACAGCATTTCAGAATTTCTGGAGTTTCTCAAATAACATATTAATATATGTAGAAGATTATCAGAAGAATTCAAACAAAAAAATGTTTAGTTCTTGTCTTTTTAGGGCACTCTGCCGACAAGATTTAAACTAAATCATCAGCACACTGAATTTTATTAATTATTGATTGGCCAAAGAAGATACTAAATATTAATGCAAATCATAGACATCAGATCTGAAAATGTATTATTAATTTGTTTGTTGTTGCTTGTTTATATTTTATGCTAGTGTAGATTTTCCCAGTCTTTTTAGTTGTCTTAAATATGGCTTTAGTTATTTCCTTGTTCTTCTAACACCCACTGAACCTCAGCAGGAAAATATCTAAGCCCTCTTCTAAATTTAGCTAAATTTGTTACATTAGGGAAAACTGTCACATACTTTTCTGTTATCCCTACCCGGTATGGCTGACTGGTCATTAGCTGCATGCTATCAGTGTAGAACCATGAATAATGCTCTCAAGTTCACTGACATGTCTTTTTTTCAGCTGTGTGACCTGCATTCAGTGCTGCTGCTGCTGCCTCTTCAATGTTTTTTTAACAGATGTAAAAAGCACTCCATATTCAGTGCTCTTTTAATGCATATTCCACTCTATCACTATACCATGGCACCTCACCTTTTTAACTGATTGTGGTTTGTCATTCACTTACTTTTAAGTTTGTGAATTTTATTTGACTTTTTGTTTTGTGTTTATATGTGGATTAAGAACATGATAATATATTGTACTGGACATCAGGTAAGGAAAGGGATAATGATGTGTATTTGTTCTAATGCATGTTTTAGTGGAAACATTTACTGTCCAGATGAAAAGGTTTAAATATAACTTTTTAGATTACCTACATTTTAAAACTACTTTACAAATATGTAATATATGTATGTAATATTTATCATCATTTTCTGTAATAATCTTTAAATACAGATCGAAGTCCAGTACTTCACAACTTTGCTGCACAAAATTAATTGTGGAGAAACTGCTTAAGGCCATGTTCACTTTACAAATGTTTTTAAACTGTTTGCTTTTATTTTATTTTATTTAATTTTAGTCCTTCTGAGTTTAGGCCTTTGGGTATTGTTTGACTTTAGTTATATCCTTATTATCCTATACTTTCCTGCTATCTCCACCCAATATCTCTGCTGGGTCAGTTGCTGTATGCTGGTGATAAAGAGCCATTTGTGCTCACACGGTTGATTGACATGTTGTTTCTCTCTCAGCTGTGACCTACTTTTAGTCTTCATAGGTCAGAACACTTCATATTCAGGTCTTGTCAAGAGCACCATGATGTTTTGTTCCTGTGCTCTATATTTAGATATTTTAACCCTCCTGTTGTCTTTGGGTCAAAAATGACACAAAACTGTTTAACAGCAGAGAAAAACCCTTACATTTAATTTTTCAACTTGAAATTATATTACTTTTCCTAAAGTGACCACAGCAATAGAAAAAGGAAAATATAACCTTTATTTAGCTGTACACTGCTGATTGATCTTAGACATAACTAAAACTTTCTCATGTTGGTATATCATTAGGTTAATTGGACACACTAAATTTCCTGTGTGAATGTGTGTGTGTGATTGGTTGTCTGTCTATGTGTTGCCCTGTGATTGGTTGACCTCCTGTTAGGGTGTAGTCTGCCTTAAAGCCATAGTCAGCTGCGATTGGCTCCATCTTCCCCACAACCATGGAAATGAACGAAGCATTTTAAAATTAAATGGAAATTGCTTTATTTTATATATTTAGTGAGGGTGGGCAATTTTTGACCCTGAGGACAAGGGGTGTTTACAGAACTCACATGCACAGTAAATTGTTAGTTAAGTCAAGTCAAGCTTATTTCTATAACGCTTTTTATAACTGACGTTGTCACAAAGCAGCTTTACAGAAACCGGATCCAAGCCCCCAAAGAGCAAGCCAAGGGCTCCCTAGCAGTAGGAAGAAACCTTGAGAAGAACCAAGGCTCAGAAGGAGAACCCATCCTCCTCTGGTTGACACCGTATAGCAAAATATTTCCAGCTGCATACTTTAAATATATATAAATATATAAACATAAATATACTTGAGTATTTGTCCAGAGTAGAACATAATGATGTCTTTGGCACACTGATGTAATTCATGTTGGTCACATATTATATGAAATTAGGTCCACTGACCACAAGCAGTAAACAATTAGAACATAATAGCCTATTTTAAACATCACCTATGTTTCGGTTTTTTAGACAAATGGGCTCTTTTCACATTTCCAACTGACTACTTTCATTAGTTATTGAAACAGGTAATTTTTTTCTGATTAACAAATATCATAGTCTACATGCTTGCTAATTGTAGCTGATTTTATTAAATTTGTGATTTAAAAAACTATTTGCAAGGATAAACATAAGTGACAGTCAGTGAATGTGTAATTCACTGAAGAGAGAGGAAAATTTAAAGTTCTCCTTACCAAGTAAGGTTTTCATGTCTTCCTGCTCTGTTTCACTCATACCTCAACAAACCTACTGGTTTAACCCACCTTATCTGAAATAACCCCTTGGCTTTTTCCAGACAAAGGAGAGTATTTCAGAATAACAAAATACACTGACTAGCCATAACACTAACACCCTCTGCCTAATTTTGGGTAGGTCCCTGTCATACCGCCAAAACAGCTCTGAGTGTGGTGCACTGTGTTCTGACACCTTTCTATCATAATCAGCATTCTGTTTTTTGAGATTGGACAAGATGGGCTAGCCTTCACTCGCAATTTGCCTCAGACTTGGGTCAAGTCAAGTCAAGTCAATTTTATTTGTATAGCGCTTTTTACAACTGTCGTTGTCACAAAGAAGCTTTACAGAAACCGGGTCTGAGCCCCAAAGAGCAAGCCAAGGGCAACAGAGGCAAGGAAAAACTTCCTAGCAGTAGGAAGAAACCTTGGGAGGAACCAA
>JBBPDA010042015.1:0-14360 GCA_037974385.1 Arnoldichthys spilopterus
TTAAATGCAGAGGTCACATTTCGTTGTGGTGCTTGAGTGTGTTCACAATGACAAAGAGTCACTTTCATTCATTCATTTCATTCAACTGTGCTAAGGGGTTTTGAGCCTGTAGTCATCCATGTGTTAGCATATGCCTTCCAGACAGGTATCCCTGACCTCCTTTGTAAGATGAGTTTATTGGTTTTTATTGTGTGGCTTTTTATTTACTTATTTTTTTGCTCTGTTTTGCTTTATTCCGTTTTGCTTTTGTTTTGCTTTACTGCTTTTATAACATGTGTGCAGGTCTGATCCAGTCCAGAACTTGTGCAGAGCAAGCACATGCTTCCCTGCAGTACATGAATCTGTGTGTCCTTAACTTGGTATAAAAGTAATCTTTCCTGGGGAAAATATCCCAGGTGGTGTAGTGCATCTGCAAATAAATCACTGACCGCTTTGCTGCACATTCTCTGTTCTGATTGGCTGCACTATTTTATTTATTATCATTATATTATTTTGAGAGAGCTGTCTGGACTTAAACCCTCCTTATGACTTTAGAGTAAATGGGTGGGGCTAATCTTGTGTAGGCTGAACAGTCAAATATATGTATAAAATGAACAAGTTTTACACAACTTTCAAGACCCTTCTCAGTGGCATCACCAAAATAACCCCTTCCCATCTTCTTCCCATTTCTCCTCTGCTGCACATTCAGAACATTGCAGTTTGCTTGGTCCACAACCTCTTCACATGTGAATCCCCTGCTGAGATCGCTTAGTAGAGTGATAATCTGTTGGTTGGAGGGTGCATAGTAGACAGTTGGGGGTATTTTGTCAATTAACAATGACATGTAGTGTTGTTATTGTCTATTATTTATTGTTTATTATTAATTTCACACTAAAATGTCATTCTGCTTTCTTCTTTACTGTATATCTTCACTCTCTTAATTTGCACATGCTTTTTTGCAGAATGTCCTTCTCTCTTTCTCTCCTAGGGGGATTTGGCACCTAGGGGGATTTGGCGGCGTGTTACCATGGTTACGTCAATCATACTTATGTGTTTCACCTGGATTAAAGCCCTTATAGGCATGGTTGTCTGACCAGGCGGCGCAGAGTCCTTGTCCCTGTTTGGCAGCTGTGGCTGACTGCTTTAGCCAAACTAACTCTGGGTCTCACTTTCCTCCCCCATTGCCTGTTTACCCAAGCAGAGAGGTAGTGAGCCAGCCTCAGGTGGCCGTCTGCTGGGGGGAATTTTTATACCTCAACTCGAGTCCGCCTGTGGCTGTGTAGGCAGAGGGCCCCCTTTCCCTGATGTGTAATGAGAGTTAATACATTTTTCTATAATGATACTGGGAGCATAGTGGCTGGAGATCAGTTCTACTTAAAGCAACATACACACACAAACACAATCGCACACACACACACACATGTGAACATTAACAGTAATAATACAAGAGAAAAACAACATTTTATGTGCAACATGTGTGTCCAATTGTGTTTGATGTGCATGTTGCTTTGAGTAGTGATCTACTGATCTACAGCCACCACGCTTCCAATATTGTGACAAAAATAATCCTTAAGTTGTGTTACATTCGCATAACTGCCTTCAGAAATTTTTATTTAATTTCGTGTTATAAGAAATTGGTATTAAAATTGGTTAAAATCTGTTAAAATACAGAGGAACTAAGTACAAGCTCAGAGATGCGTGTGTGCGCGAAAGGGGGATGACTTAGTAGGGGGGTAGGATTTCGGCACAACATCGGCTTTACATCAGGGCGGCACGTAACCTAGCTTGCGGCTACCATCTAGCCAGCTAAGCTAACGCTTCCTATGTTAGCCACCATCATGGTTTGTTTACATATTGCGCCAGCAGAAACGGGTGGGCTTAAACCGTTTTCGATGACGCAGTATTTCACCTGTATTTAGCCAGGGCCAATCAACTTGTCTAGTCTCATAAAGCGGTGCCCCCTTTGCTCCCCCACACTTGAAAACTTGGCAACGACACCGACGTGTTACACCTGACACCTTCATAGGGCTCGACTCTTCCAGTAATCTTAATTTTTTTCAGTACAGTGTTTCTTTGCTTCAGGAGTTTGTCCATGGACCATTATTTCAACTGAAATACTTTCAGGATCTAAACCTTCAAAACCATCTAGTGTTCACTTATTTTAACATTAGATAAGTTTATAGTCAGACACCTAGCTTATCTGCACTGATGACATAAGCAGGCTAGTTAGCCGGGTATCCTCACAGTGCTACATCCTACTTTACACTGACACCTCCTACTGAAATTTCCAACAATAAACTAATATTTAAATAATGACTTACATGAAGTCTGAGAGCATTATAAAGCGAAACACCTTTTTGTAGGTGTTTTTACCTGTTTGTTTTAAGTTTCTTTACTGTTGTAACTTCTAAACACAAGCCCAACAGACAAGTGTTACCATGGCGACTGCGAGGGCGAACACCCCTATCCCCCTGAAAATGATGCAGTTTAAATACGTTTTGAATGTTCCTCAGTTCAGCCGTAAATCAGAACATATTTCACTCAGTTAAAATTATACACAAATTTCCTTTAGATCAAAACTGTATTTTATACATGTGTATATTTATTTTATATTTCCTTTGATTATATTAATAAAATATAATCGGACAACTCAGAATGGCCACCATGTAGAAGGGTAAACAAACAAGCAAACAAATAAATACAGTAAGTTCAACAAATTTTTCCCTTAAAAAATACATTTCAGCATTTTAAAAGCATTATTTTTGCATGAAACTTGAAATCTTTCCAATGAGGTCCTCTAGGCCACAGAACACGAAACCTGTTCACTCCTAATGCACGGACTCTACCAAAACTGTAGACAAATAGTAGATAAAGTAGATAAATAACTTTAAAAAGATTTAGAGAAAAAATGTTTTTTGTAAGCAAAAAAGGTAAAAAAAAAAAAAAAAGATCAATTAAATAAATAATCCTATTGGAATTTATATCAGTTGCTACTTTTTTAAATTCCTTTTTTTGTATTCTTTAGATAGGCAGAACAGTGCTGGCACCTTACAACAAAAAGGTCCTGAGTTCAGTCTTGGTGGTGTGGGTTTCTACTGGGATTTAAAATTTCATCCCACAATTTCAAGACACAGACATCAGGTGGTCTGGAGAAGCTAAATCGCCTCTATTGTACAAGTTGGTGTGTTTGTCTGCTATGTGAACTGGGGATCTGTTCAGAGTGTTTCAGACAACTGGCAGAAACCCACATGAGGAGAATGTTAGGATTGAGAGAATATGGATACAGAAGTCTCTGTTTTATTCAAAACAGGCAGGCAGACAAAACACAGGGACAGTCCAAAAACGGGGTCAGGGTAGCGAGGGTCAAATAAGAGCGAACAGTGCAATGCAGGAATCAAAGGCAAGTTCAAGGACCAGGCAAGGGTCTAGATACTAGGTTAATGTACAAGACTAGGTTCAAGGTTCTAGGTTCAAGACAAGATACAGGACAAGGGTTACGGAACAGCGCTCAGTCACTGCCAGGTCCACGAGTCAAATCATGATTCAAGATGTTTGCTACTGTTTTAAGATTTTTTATTGACTCTGCATTTCATTGGCACTTGTACTCTGCACCATGCCAATAAAGTTAAATCAAATCTAATAATTTTAGTAGCTATAAGCTTCCATTACTTAATAGCTACATTCGCCTTATAGCTTCAGGAAAAAGGAAACCAGCTTCAGTTACAGAACACGCGACGGCTGACCGACTACCTTTGAAGTGAGCCCCATTTCCTGGCTTTATCTACCACAGTTTGCATCTCTTAGTGCTGTAGATGACTGCAAACAAACTCTGCTTATTACAGATTACAGATTACATTCACAGCCGTTAGCAAGATGGGACTGACCAAGCCTTCAGATTTCACGTTAACATTATTTAACAAAAAATTTTGGGCTAGTTTGGAAAACTGTGCATTGAAATTTTGCAAATATTTTATTTTTTGAAAGAATTCCTTACCTAAAAAAAACATTTGGTCAGCCATTTAGTGTAATGTATAAAATGTGATTAGGGAGCCCAAGGTCCAAGGCATGTCTACCAGATAACATATTGCACAGTCTTCTTTATTTTGATGATCCAATACGAAGTGTAAAGAGCAACTAACATTTATGGGCATGTCCATATTTATTTTGCTATTTTGATGGTGCAAGGAGCATAAAAGGTTGTCCTAACTCTCTTAATTAACAGCGGTGTGTTTCAGGTGTAACAATATCTCAATCAGAATGGCACATCACCTCACATTTAAAAGGCAGACTGCTATTATAATAGTGTTTTTACCTGTCATACCAGATCGGTTTTTGGTGCATTTCAAGTGCAAACTTGTGTCAGTAATGAGCATTGAACCATTTGTTATTTTAAAAGCGTGCACACATGGTATGAAATTGAGGAAGCAAAAAACATTTTTCACTTTCTGATGGTGCAAATTAGGGCCCATTATGTGCATTGCATGTTTTTTTTTATATAATCTGTATATTGTTTGTATATTGTGCATTGTCTGTAAATAATACAGCATTATCTGTATATGTGTTACTTTAGAGACACTATTGGCTGGAACCATATTCATTGTGTGTGCGACATACTTTGTAAAAAAATCTGATTTGGACTAGATGAGAGAAAGTAGTGTGTGTGTGTGTGTGTGTGTGTGCTTTAAAAATAACTAAAACTGTAATTTAGACCATGTAGTTACTGAACAACAAAGCTCAAATAAACTTGAGATTTTAAAGGGTTAACATAGGTAGAGATGAGAGAGAGAGATAGAGATAGAGAGAGAGAGAGAGAGAGAGCGAGAGAGAGAGAGAGATAACAGAGAGATAACAGAGAGATAACAAAAACGGATACAGTGAGAGAATGATGCCTTACTTCAGGTAAACAGGATGTTTGAGGTTAACCTGATGTGCATGCTATTAAGCATGTTCTGAATGATGAACAGAGCTGATGATTATTTTAAAATGACTGAAGTAGAACATCAGAAAAGTTCTGATAAGAAGAAGAATTTCTCATACTATACAGAAAACAAATAGAGGAGGGGATTTTTTGAGCAGAAAGTGAACGATCAGTTCTTGAAACTGAGGTGTTGGAAGCTATTAAAATGGGCAAGCATAAGGAACTGGGGGATTTTGGCAATTCCTGGCTAGGAAACTGGATAACCAGTGAACAAATGACAGGGTCATAGGTCCCATAGACTCACTGAGGCTATCCATGAAAAGAGCTACCATAGCAAAAATATCAGAAAATGGCTGTGACAGAAAGATGTCTTGCTGTGTGGGGCTGCAAAGCCACAGACTGGTCAGAGTGCCCACGCCGAACCTTGTCTACTGCCAAAAGCACCTACAATGGGCATGTAAACTTGACCATGGAGCAATGGAAGAAGGTGGTCTGATGAGTTACATTTTTTCTTACATCATGTCTATAACCAGCTGTTTGTGCTTTGTTTACCTGGGGTCAAGATGGCACCAGAATGCACTATAGCAGGGGTGTCAAACTCTATCAAACTGACTAAACCTCGCACTTTGCAGGTAAGTTGAATCAGGTGTGTTTGAGCAAAGAAATCCCTGGACACCGGCCCTTGGTGTCCTGGCATTTATGTGGAGGTTGCTTTGACATGTACCACTTTTAATCACTGTTGCAGACCAAGGCACGCCCCTAAACTCAAATGACAAGAAGGCAGCTAATGGTTAGATGCCGCCCAAAAACCATTACAATACAGGTCTGCCATGAACTAGAAGCTGCAGTAACACCAATGTAACTTTCCACAGTCAGGTGAATTTTACATTATCATGGGCTAAGAGGATGCCGTCCAGGAAAGAAGCACATGCTGTGTGTGTGTTCAGGTGTTTCTCATTTCATGTCATCATTTATACCCCTGTGTTTGGTTTAGTCTTTGCTGGTCTTTGTCGTCGTTCATGTCATCCTGCCAAGTTTTCCTGCTTTGTCGTTAGTCTCGCTTGCTTTCTCGTGTTTTGTTTCCAGTTTTATGTTCTGTACATGTGTTGTTTTGTTAAATAAACCCTTTTTTCATTTCTACGCTCGCTGCACTTGCTTCCTCAAACACCCCATGTCCGTGACAGTTGCTAACCATATGGACAAAGAAAATGGCTTCTGGAGGAAAGATATATGGTATAAAGTGAATGGTATAATGAAGAAGAAAGATAATGTTAGAGTTCATTTCCAAATTAAACCAACAGCTAAAAAGCTAAAAACTGGCTATAAGTCAGTGTTCCAACAGAACAATGATCTTAAACACAAAACGAGGCTGGTTTCAGACTGGACTTTATAAAGTCATGTTACTAAATCTATTGAAACATTATAGACTGTCCAAATTAATAGAAAGTTATATGCCAGAAAATCAACAAACAATAGTTCTGATCTAGCAATTCTGTGAAGAACGGTGATCTAAATCAAATTTTGGCTTGTTGGTGGCTACCAAAAGCTTTGTACTAAGGTGAAAAGTAGTAAGACACATTTAATTATATGTTTGCTGTATGTACCCTGTAGGTACAAATGTATGATTTTTTGTTTAATAAATATGTCCAGTCATTTTGCCAGAGAAAAACAATAGTTGAAAAAAAAACATGGAATGCCTCATACATTGTGTAATGAGTGTATGCAAAAGTTTGACTACAACTGTATGTGTACAGTTTTGTCAAGGTCAATTTTCGGACAACCCGGCAGAGTATAAGAGATTTTCATATTCAGTTTTTACTGAATATGAGTTTTACTCCTGGCCTTTTCTGGCTGTGCTCTTAGAGATGTCCAAAGCTATGTTCAGATTCAAATCTTCCTAAACTCTAGGGCTCCATCTGCCATTTAGGCTTATGTTTATATTTGTAAGGGTTATGTTGAAATAAGAATAATCATTTTTCATTTTTTTGTTGAAGGGAGAAGAAAAAACTATCCTGCAACAAAGCCCAACCAAAAGCCCTTGTAAATAAACATTTATATATTAAAAAAAATGGTGACTGAAATGTATAATTAACACTTTTACTGTTGTACCAAAAAGTACCTGAAACTAAAATCATTTTTTGAATCCATATCTTTTTATCCACAATTTTATGTTTTATTAAATTCAGAAAATGATTAATTTAACTCCAAACATGGTCCCATGTGATTCCAAACTCCTAAACAGGTTGGTAAACCTATTTTAAACTAGTTTATAGCATCATGGTGCCTTTCACTGTGCTTATTTTATTATATCATATCATATCATATCATTTGCAATTTGCAGTTTTCAGCAGCATCAAGAGATTGAAACTGTGATAGATAATATCAGGAAACAGGGCATGCATTTATGCAACCCACACACACATAAAAACGCAAACATCATCATATGCACTGATAGCTTAGAGGCTTTAGGAAGACGCACACAGGTAAGGATCACACACAATATATTCAGAATAGTATAAAAACAAATCTCTTAAAGAGATTTGCCAAATATTTAGAAGTAACTTGTTTGCATCTTTGATAAAACACTGTACTAACTGACTAGACTGTACTAAACCAAAAAGACTGTAAATTTTATACAACAAGACTACTCAGTTAAAAGCCTAGCTTAAGCAGTTTTTTTTAAGAGGAGAAAATAAGAGACCAGAGAAAAACTGATGAGGACAACTCAACAGCGATTGGTCTGTTATGAGAAATGAAGGCTGGCAAGAGAAAAGAGAGACAACTGAATGACCACTGCTCACGAACAGGATCAGGTTGAACTAGTGTTGAATGAGTCTGAGTTGGAACAGTGCCTATACCCCAAAACCTGTAGACAGATTTTTCAGTTTTAGATTAACAGCATCTCTATCACATTTAATTGTTTTCAAAAATGTTGAAATTCAGGACAAATTTGTTTGTTTCATTGTGCTTATTCATTTCATGCCCACTAATGAAGGCTAATGAAGGTTTAGCACCACCCACACTCAGCACTGATGTACTGATGATCACATCCACACAAACGTAACATGTTCTCTGAGATCTCACTGTATGATTCAGCTCTGAGGCCCATTCTTCATAATATTTTTCACCAGATTAGCTTTTAGAACACCTGCACTCATTATACCATCATAAACACCATCATTCAAATACAGTTTCACGGGGGTTCCTAATATATCATTCAGAAGACGACAATTGCATTCAGAATACAGAACTGCATTAATAATTGACTATATACTACAAATGACTTTAATAATTAAATAGTCTTTCTAATTTAAAAATGGATTGATTTCAAAAATCTGTTCTGTAAAATATTCATTTTGGAGTAAAATAAACATATTAATTCATTTAATAGATAGACATTTTTGAAAATATACAATATATTTATATTTGAGTATATATGATCTCATTTGCATATTTACGTGTAATTGTTTATTACAAAACAAAAATTGTATTAATAACAATATATATCTGTAGTATCCCACCTTAAACGGGACAGTTGTGGTCAATAGCATGTTTTTGAAGGTTTGGCTGAAATCATCAACCTCCTCCTTGCAAATTTCCCACTTGTGGGACTAATAAAGGTTCTCTTATCTCTTATCTTATCTTAAGGCTAAGCAGAGAATGTATTAAGATGATATGGCTTTATTATTGTATTCACAGTGATATTTAATCTCATGTCTCAAAATGCGACATATATGTAATACAACTGGCAGTGAGAACAATATATTAGGCAGCAAGTGAGTCAGTTGTTGAAGCTGATGTACTGGACGCAGGAAAATTGGCACACATAAGGATCTGAGCCCCTTTGACAAGGGCCTTATGATGGGTAGATGACTGAATCAGCAGGTTTTGGCAGGTCATATGGAATGTTCCAGGTATGCGGTCGTTAGTACTTTCCAAAAGTGATCCAACAAGGACAACTGGAGAAATGGCAACAGGGTCATGGGCATCCGAGTCTCACTGATTCATAGGGGGAGTGAAGGGTATCAGGCAGGTGGTCATAATGTTATGACTGATTGCTTTATATGTACTTAATACATTCATGTCTTTTGAGTTGCAGAATGAGGGTTTTTCTTGCTGTTGTGGCTCTTGTGACAGTGGCTGGTGCAGCCAGTGTGTCTCAGGAAGACCTGAACTTCCATGCCTGGAAAGTGAAGTTTGGTGAGAATTTTAATTTATATTGGTTTCTGCTTAAAACATTTCCATCAGAAAATCGGGGGAAGGATTATTCTTTTTTTCCCAATCATTGCTGTGTAAAGGATTTGCTACAACAGCAACACTGAGACCTTTAGAATTGAATAATATAAAAAGTGCAAGAAGTGTCTATAATGAAGTACCAAAGGCTCAAATGCAGCTTTCAACGTGTTTAATCCAAGTCAAAATACAAAGCAGAAGTAAAAAAAAACAGAACAATCATCCAATAAAAATCGGTCAGTATGTTAGACAAGGCAAGACAATACTTTGCAAAGACTAGTGGTAGTTCCTGTTTTAATACATCAAAATTCAGGTGAGCTTGATTTCATCAACTCTTGGCTTCTCTAAGAGTTGGGGTGGACTACTGCATCTGGATCCAGTCTGGATATAAATATAAATAAAAATAGGATTATATTATAAAAGCTAAAAAGTTTACATTTAAAAGATCAGATTCAATATTATATTTGTCTAATTTCAAATAATAAATTGAGATTATTAAAAGCTTATATATGATGGCTTATGAAGCCAAACCCAGAAACATCACTGACTGTGAATCAGACCTCTAACCTATATTTGCCAGTGTTTCAAATAAAACACATGGAATTTCCCTTCCAAGTGTTTATTATTGTGAACACACAACACATAGTGCTCCACAACGAAATGTGACCTCTTCATTTAACCCATCTGTGTAGGAGCAGTGGAAAACTGACATGGGCAGCACCCAGGGAACAGTGCTTGTGGATGGTACCTTGCTCATCGGTACCTTAATGGTACTTGTACTGGTCTGTGATTTGAACCGGGAACCTTCAGATCACAGGGGCAACGTTTTTCATGTTTACCATTAGTGCTAGTGATGGCAGGTGAAATGAGTGCTATCCAAGAGGTTCCCTTTTTTAACCTAAGTTTTACATTTATGGCCTGAACTGAATCTAATTAATCACTGTACAGTATGTGCAACTGAAGAAAAGAATGAATGTGTTTGTTTCTACCTCAGGTAAGAGTTACGGCTCAGCAGAAGAAGAGTCTCTGCGTAAGATGACCTGGCTGAAAAGCCTTAAGCTGGTCCTGGAGCACAATAAGCTGGCTGACCAGGGCATCAAGAGCTACAGACTCGGCATGAACCACTTAGCAGACATGGTGAGAACACACAGACACACACAAACACACACAAACACACACACACACACAAACACACAGACACACACACACACACACACACACTCATGCACTCTTATGAAGAACAAGCATTATGTACATATTAGTGTCTAAACCCTAGAGCCTAAACACAATCCTATAATTAATCCTCTATAACCAAAGACACATCATGGCCTGCTTCATGGAGCTAAATATTATTTTAAACTTTTTGTTTAGAACATTTCAGGGCTGCCTTATGAAACTCTTCTATAAAACACTGGTACTAAAAATCAGATATACAGCTTAGTTTTAAAGCTGATTACAGTGACTGAAGTTGATTTACTAACAAGTATAGCTGATGCTAACTGTGCATGGTTCCCTCTGTGCTGCGCTTGGTGGAATAAGTCAGGTTTTTTAAGACACTGAAACCAACTTGCTTTGCTCATACCAGGCATTAACCCGTGTCTTGCATGGTCTGATCATGAGTGGCCAGCACAAAGTATACATGTGGTGGCATAAAAAAAACACTCAAATACACAGACACGTGGCCATGGTGTTAAACAATATGGGGCATTTTTTACATTTTAAGTAGTATAAACTGCTACAGTTGTATTTATTTAAAGGGGCATTTGAATGTAAATATATAAATTAGCCTGACAATGTTAACTGAGTGTTGACTGACTAGAGTTAGTGTTTTTGTCTGGATGTGTAATGAGATTTTTGTCAACGTTCTGGAAACCTTGTCTAACGTCACAAAAGCAGCTCTGAAAGAATGCAGATGTTGAACTTTCAGAATCAGTTTAATAACACACACAAGGAATTTGTTTCCAGCCAATGTTTCAGTATTATCGTATCAGATATCGTATTTAACCCTCCCGTCTCCCTCTCTAACAGGACAACCAGGAATACCAGGCCCAGATGGGGGGCTTCCGGCAATTCTTTAACACTACTAAGACCCGCAGTGAAACTCCATCCCTACCGCCAGTAGGGGGCACTGCTCTGCCTGCTTCAGTGGACTGGAGGAAAAATGGCTCAGTGACTGCAGTAAAAAATCAAATGACATGTAACTCCTGCTGGGCTTTTAGCGCGGTGAGTTACAGTGGTTCAAGGAGACAGAAGGACATAAAAACTGACAGTCACTGTCCGTTTTTATAAAGTGACAGTGACAGGTTCACCATTCTCAACTTGTCAGCACACCAGTGACATTGGCACAGCAGTGTGTGTGTGTGTCTGTCTGTCTTTCTGTGTGCTGAAGGTTCCTAGCAGCAATACGGTGTGGGCCAGCTTGATCACTTGTAAAAGGCACTACAGGGACACTGTAACACTGTATGAATTCCCTTTTGCCAGTCACAGCATTAGAAAATCATCCTTTAAAATGTGTTTCTCTCTTCCACTTAATTTTTCTTTCCTCTATTTCGTTGTTGTTTGTCTCTCTTAGACTGGGGCACTAGAGGGTCAGATGTTCCGGAAGACAGGGAAGCTGGTATCCCTGAGTGAGCAACAGTTGCTTGATTGTTCTAAAGAAAACCACGGTTGTAAGGGAGGATGGCCGGCATGGGCCTACGAGTATATCAAGGTTAGCGGAGGGCTGCAATCGGAGGACAGTTACCCCTATGAGAACAAGGTGAGTGCAGTGTGCGTACAGGATTGGGAGAACAAATTCAAGGAACAAAGTTAAATAATTAAAGTTTGAGCAGAAAGAAAAATACAAAATGTGCTAAAACATTACTTGACAATCAGTATATCTAATTATATTCATCTGAGAACTGTCTGGTCTGGTTGGGAACTGTTGGAGTAAGGCCCCAGCCTTAGGGTTGGGCTATCTACTGGGTCTCCTTTGGTCACTAGATGAAGGCAGGGAGCTACTGTGTGGTCGAATGTGTCTCAAACTTCCTACTGAAGAGATTTGAGTGATTAGATTTAAACCTGGCTTATATGTGTGTCGGATGCATTTAAACCTGCATGTTTATGAGATCCAAATATAATCCTGATACATTTTGATGATACTAATCTTTTCTGCACTGAAAGCATGAATATGGCTTTTGTAAAGCACAAAAGTAACCAAATAAATATAGAACATTACACAAATACAATCTGTGCGTTCAGACCATGCTTTTAAAATATGATTGACATATGATTAACATCACCAGGGCTGGTGTTCAAAAAGCAGGACTGATCTCAGGTCAGATTCCTCTGTATTTATGATGGTCACTGGTTGTAGATTACCTCTCCTGCTCCTGCTTTGTAAAACCAGCCCTTCTTGTGTAAAAAGGCAGCCTACAGCTTTCAACAACACACACAAGTTACGTTTTTA
Organism: Arnoldichthys spilopterus; assembly: GCA_037974385.1. Lineage (NCBI taxonomy): Eukaryota > Metazoa > Chordata > Actinopteri > Characiformes > Lepidarchidae > Arnoldichthys > Arnoldichthys spilopterus. The sequence goes on from JBBPDA010042015.1 coordinate 12,579, forward strand.
TAGCTCACAGTTAGTCAGACTAAACCACATCTACAAGTCTGTTCCACCTTAATAAAGAGCTTGATGTGGTTCAAAGCTCATTAAGCAGGTAAATGTTCTTGCAATACATTTAAATGTCAGTGTTCACGCTGGAGGAGAGGAAATGGAAAGAAAACTAGTTGACAGAAGTTTCTCAATGCTGTCCTGGTGTGTCTAAACCCTTAAACCTATTCATCCTGGAATGCATGCTCATTTTCCTCATTTTTCCTCAGGTGGAGCCATGCAGGTTTTATGCAGACAGTGCTGTTGCTACCTGCCATAGCTCCAGGTATGCAGCCAATGGAAACGAGAAAACTCTGCAGGAAGCAGTGGCCACAATTGGACCTGTATCTGTAGTTATAGACTTCAGCCATGATTCCTTCAAACTGTATGAGACAGGTAACCCTTAAGGGAAAACAGTCCTGCTTGATTTATTTCCATTTTAACACATTTCAGAAAGACTGTGACAGGTGTCTAGAAATAAAAGACTAGACATATTGTATAAAACATACACCTATTTTAACATCTCACAACTAGAACATGACTACTTGTGCCATGCAGAATTTGACTTGCTTCTGATAAGCGCTGAATAATTTTATTCAATATTTGTGACTTTTAATTCACACTTAGTTCTGCCCTCACATCAGACTCCTAAATAGGAAATATCTATAACTTTCAGAGCTGAAAAAGTAACTAAACTTCTATTTGAACCAGTGTTATATAAATGCAATTTATTGATAAATATAATTTATGTATAATGTGTCCTGGCTGGGCACTGCTCAAATTAGCGATTCCTCCATTTCGGACCTTCAGTTTTACTATGTCAAGAACCTTATATCATAGGAAACCACCCAGAGCTTTGTACTATTGGTGAAGTCTTATATGCGAGTTGACAAAGTTGTACTCCTGAACACCCGAACTTTAATTGCTACCAGACATTGGTACCACAACTCACTGAAATAAAGTTGCATTCATTGATAATTATACTTACTGTCAAAAAAGTAGCATTCCTGAAATATGAGTTAATAATTTGTTAAATGCCTGAAACACTTTTTGTTCATTGTAGGTGTGTATGATGAACCAAAGTGTGGCAAACATGCAAATCAGCTGTATCATGCTGTCCTGGTTGTTGGTTTTGGCACAGAAGACACAAGGGACTACTGGCTGGTCAAGAACAGGTAAAGGAACAAGCTAACAAAACCTCTGCAATATGGAATTAATACAGAAAGCATAATGTGTTTTATCACCTAAATCTCTAAGCATAAATCAGTGTGTCAGAGTGATTACTGAGTCACATATGAACATAATTTCAATATTATCTTCACAGACACAAAAAATGAATAGTAATAACTGAACTGTTCTTAGTTCTTAACTGAATAATTCATACTAGAATATAAATCGTTCATAGCAAATAAACATTTCATAGTTGATACTGAATAATTCATAGTAGACTACTGAATATGGTTTGTTCTGAATACTTATTGGTGTAGTTCATTCATTCATGATACTTATTTAAATGAATTGTAAATACTGAAAAACTTCTAGTAGTCACTAAATTAATCATAAATCATAGATGCTGATTTAGTTATAGTATTGTAGTCATTGAATAAGTCATGGTGGAAGATGATTGATTGGTAGTTGATACTGAATAATTTGTGAAAGATAAATAATAGTAGAAAATGTAATTCATAAGTCAAGTCAAGTCAAGTCAAGTTTATTTGTATAGCGCTTTTTACAACTGACGTTGTCACAAAGCAGCTTTAC
>JBBPDA010042026.1:0-14358 GCA_037974385.1 Arnoldichthys spilopterus
TGTGTGTGTGTGTGTGCGTGTGTGCGTGCGTGTGCATAGACTCCCTGTTGTCTAATTAATAGGTAATGAAAGCCACTCTAAGAGATTAAACCTAAAAAGGTAAATTAGTGCTAAAGGGGTGTGGAGGATACACACACACACACACACATACATACATACATACAGCATGAAATCAGTTGTGACGTGGGGCAAAAAAGAAAGAGGGAATGGCATAAAAGCCTTCTTGTGTTGGGTGCATTCACTTTGTGGGATAGTTTACGGAGACAACAGTTCTGCCTGTTGACATCTGATTTATAGGGTTTTTTTTCTAATTATTATGATTTAAAATGGATTTAGTATTATAGAAAAATAAATACAATGCAGGAACATTTAAGGTGAAATCCTTCCCTGGGTCACAACTCAGCACTGTAATTTTACACTATAAACTCCTAACCTCACTGTCTAACAGTTTAGGGTAGTGGTGTTTTATTTTCTTAGTGAAATTCTGGCTAAATAATTTTTTGCAGTTAGCTTATAGATAACAATAGGCTATCAATTAGCAGCCCATAATACCAGTGCATTAGTTACCAATATAAGTTGACCAGCCAAAGTTTGCAGAAAGCAAGTCTCATATGTTTAATCAGCACTTAATCACACCACTCAATCACACCACTGTTTTCCAACATATTTCTAATAAGCCTTTGTTAGTTCTATAGTAGCTAGTCATATTAAATATTTTTGTACAGTATGTAGACATTTAACCAACATAATTTTAACAATATATATATAGTAATTTTAATGACAAAAGTTACTGTTATGATAATTATTCACAAAAAGAATCTCATTGATTGGTATGGCAAAATGTATGACACAGCTAGGTTGTTTAACTTAAATGTTCAGTACAAATCCATGTAAAATGGTTTTTCTCAATCATATGAAATTCATCATGGATACATTTTTACAAAAAAATACTTTTTCTCTATTTTTTGGGGGTGTTTCTAATTTTACTTGAACATACAGTAAAATTCAGGAGGCTACATTATCTATATTGCTATATCTAGTGGGCCACAGCTTCCTTCAGGTAGTGTGAGCCGTGAGTGCCAAAATGTTGCTAACCTCTTTTCTGCATAATTAATCCAAATTAGCCTAAATGTAAATGCTATGGTAACTTTGTTAAACCCAATTTTAGTTATATTCACTTCCACCTGCTAGCACTAGGGAGGTGAAGGCTAGTATTTGCTTTCTCCAAGCCAGATGAATATAGCCACTGCATCTTTTCAAGCTGCTGCTAACATAGCATCATTGGAAAGCTCAAAGTGCATAAAAAATAACAATAAATGCCAATTACATTGGCTAACAGTTGTTAGCATTGTCTAGCACCACACTAACTGAATTGAGGGAAAGGGAGGACTATACTTTCCACTCATGGAGAGAAATGCCAGTCATGCTATCTTGGACTCCAGCCACAATGGCATAATCAGGGATTGAACATTCCTGATAGCCTAATTGAAAGGGCTTTTAACTCACTCTGAAACTTGAAAATTTGTGAATCCTATACAATGTTTTACATTTCCACATAAATATGACCTGAAGCATCTGTAAATTTTTACGAAAGTCTTAATGGTAGATAAAGATAACCCAATTAAACAAACAAGACCAAAATATTATACATGGCCTTTTATTTATTGAAGAAAATTAATTGAGGATCCAATATTACAGATCTGCAAGTGTCAAAGTATGTTAACGTTTGGTTTCAGTATTTGTGTTGATACCTTTGTGTAGTGATAACTGCAAATAAACATTTCTGGTTAGTGTTGATCAGTTCTGTAAATTTTTTTCTTGAGATTTTGTTCATAGACGGTGTCCAGACATTGCTTTTTACTGAATTCAATTCATTTTTTTTTTATATAGCGTTTTTACAACAGATATCGTCACAAAACTGCTTTACAGAATCCGGGTCCTAACCCTAATGAGGAAGCCAAGGTGACAGAGCCAAGGAAAACTTCCCTGAGCTAGAGGAAAAAACCTTGGGAAGAACCAAGACTCAGTAGGAGAACCCATCCTCCTCTAGCCGACACTGGATGGCAGTAAAATAAACAGTTAAAGGATGAGAAACAATCTCAGTTTATGAAGGCGGCGTTAGTTCAGCCCATAATTTTCATGGCATGGTGTAACTGGAAATGAACCCACTGGACAGTAGATCAGAACTGAAGGGGGGGTCTCCTGTAGTCCCAATATAGCAGACGATCTAGTCGACAGCACGGGCTGGCTGGGAGCCTAGGTGATGATAGGGACCGCAGAGACATGAGAGCACCCTGTCACACTAGTACCCCTTCACTCCACCATCATGGAACTAGGGAGAGCGTGTGAGAGCAAGCAATGGGGCGACAGCACCGGTGTCAGTTTACTCCAATTTTCTATGTCCATGAAATCCAGACTCTGTGACCTCCATCTAACAGGGAATTTTAAATAGCAAATGCCTAGCTAAACAAGTACGTTTTTTACGTAGACTTGAAAACAGAGACTGTGTCTGAGTCCCGAACACTAGCTGGAAGATTATTCCAGAGCTAGGGAGCTTTGTATGAAAAGGTTTTTCCCCCTGCTGTATTTTTAAGGATTCTGGGAACTAGTAGATAGCCATCACCTTGCGATCTAAGAGAACGTGAAGGTTCAAAATGAGAAATAATTTCAGTACAGTACTCAGGGGCAAGGCTTTGTATAGCTTTATCATTAATAGGGCTGTTTCAGCACTGTGATATGGCCGAAATCCAGATTAAAAAATTTCATAAATGTGATTTTTGTTCAGGTATGCACACAGCTGCTGGGCAATGACTTTTTCTACGACCTTGGATATAAAAGGCAGATTGGAGATTTTTCTATAGTTTGAAAGAATGCATGGGTCAAGATTGGTTATCTTGATCAGCAGCTTAATGATAGCTAGTTTAAATGCTTTTGGTATATACCCAAGGCTGAGTGATATTAGTGATATTCATCAAAGATGGCTGGCTGTCCTGACCCAGATGCAGCAAAACCATGAAGCTTATACCATGTTTCACAAATGGGAGAACATTCTTATGCTGGAGTGCAGTGTTCTTTCTTTAAACATTGTGCTTTTCAGTTAAACCAGAATTTATATTTCAGCCGCCTCTGGCCACAAAACATTTTCCAATAGCCTTCTGGCTTGTCCATGTGATCTTTTACTAACTGAAGGTGGGCAGAAATGTTTTTTTGAGGAACAAATGCATTCTCCTGGCAACTCTGCGATGCATACCTTTGTTGTACAGCGATGCTGCAGATGTATGTTTGTTCTTTATAATGGAGTATGAAGGAGTTAGTATGTCTGAGTATGAGCTCATTCGTGTGTGTATATAACTGAGAGGTAATCTCTCTGCCAGCAAATTCTAACATTAAACCTGACAGTTCTGATCATTTCCATCATCATCATGTTTTCTGTCCATATCCAGGGTTTCCCCTCTACTCTCTTGTTAAATGTGTGTGAGCTGTCAATCTGACTGACTGACACAAGTCAAGGGCCTGTAGAAATCTTGCTGTGTGTGTGTGTATATGTTAGTTTAGTGTTGATGTTCTTATATGGAAACCTAAATTACCGCTGTTTCTGTGGCGCTGGGTGTCAGTCAGTATGATTGACAGCTCTCAGGTTTGGCATGCACCGAGGTTTTATACACACATGCACACACACATATCCTACAGACTTCTGTCTCCAGCTATTTGAGCTGAAGCTTAGGCCACTGTAAAACAGATATGATTAGTGATTGTTATAGAAAACCCTGTGTGTCAATGTTTTAATTATTAACTGAATGTTAAGTATAAATGTCTTAGGCCTCTGATTACTGTATGATTTGCAGATAGAAATGTTATGCCGTTTGTTAGTTCTGTCGTTGTGGTTCCAAGTACTCTGTGAAGAGGTGAGTCTTTAGTCATCGTTTGAAGACAGTGAGGGACTCTGCAGTTCTGACAGTTAGGGGGGGTTCATTCTACCACTTGGGAGCCAAAACTGAGAACAGCATATATGTCTGTCTTCGGTTTTTGAGAAGGGGGATGTCCAGTTTGGCTGAAGATGATGATCTGAGAGGACGAGCTTTTGTCCGTGGTTTGATCAATGCAGATAGGTAAACAGGAGCTGGACCATTTTTGGCTTTGTAGGCCAGCATTATTGTTTTGAATTTGATGTGGGCAGCCACAGGAAACCAGTAAAGGGTTCTCAGCAGAGGCAAGCTGCTGCATTCTGTATTAGCTGTAAATGTCTTGTGGCCTTCAGAGGAAGACCAGCAAGGAGAGAGTTGCAGTAGTCCAGTCTAGACATGACAAGTGACTGGATGAGAATCTGAGTAGTGCTGGTGGTGAGGAAGGGACAAATATTCCTGATGTTGTATAGGAGAAACCGGCATGTTCGAGAAAGTTTATTAATGTAAGATGAGAATGTAAGACCCTCGTCCAGAGTGATCCCCAGATTCTGTGCTTCCATTGTGGGAGTGATGACTCTGTTCTCAAAGTTGATGGCAAGGTCAGGTCATGGGGAAGCATCTCCTGCGATGTACAGAAGTTCAGTCTTATTGGGATTTAGTTTGAGGTGATGTCATCCAGGTAGAAATGTCATTTTGGTCATTCTTTATTTCTAGTCCAATATGCTGCAGTCTGTGCAGAGACAACATTGCAGAAATGATGTCAGTACAGTTACTTTACTCAGTTGTAAACTTTGTAAGGGGCTTTAGTTTGCATTGGTGCAAAAAAGTATATTAAAAACCATTATGCCAGAATTCCTGAAGATGACAACATGTGCTTGCACCACAGAGCGGGGTATGAATGTATAGCTCACCATGTGTAATAGGAGGGATTAGCTTCTTTATTAACTAGGTAAAGCATTTTAAACATCCATCTGTCAGCCATACATGACTGCAGCGCTAACAATTCAGAGAGGCCTCATGAGGACTTAATGAGGACTTAAGTTGCTGTACCTTGTCGCTGTTGCCCACCGAACCCCGCAGCATTAGTCCATGTGTACTGTTGAGAAATTTCTGCCAGCATTCAAATGTGAATTATTGCTGGTACATCATTGCTGTTCATTGCATTTCTCATTTATCGACACACGACTTACTTACCTTATGAAGTATAAATTATTGGTGATATTTAGCATTTGGCTTTTTTAAATCATAATTTACATTTATAGTTTCAAAGTTTGCAACATGAAGTGGATAGAAGACCTAATAGAGATTTTGAGTTCTTTTTTTACATGAAAAACAGTGTGAAATTTGTTTTATTGGAGCTTGGGTTATAAAATGTTTCTGAACAATTTAGAATCTGGTAAAAATATTCATAAATAAAAAACATTGAAGGCAGCATAAACATAAGAGACTATATGTCAATTCATACAAATATATAGACAAATATACTCAACAAGACAACTGATTGGCTTAATCGTTTTAAAGTTATAAAGGGGTGAAAAGTTTGTAGAACTTATGTTACATCGGTATGTTTTAATTGCAAAATATTTTCAAAATGTATCCATCACTTAATGTAATTATCTTAAGGTAATTAAACCTTTATAGTAATTACAGATCATATTGCATAAATGATGACTTAAGTGTTTTGTGGCAACATACTGCTTTAAAAAAATCATCTAAACTATCCTTTACACTAAGAAAACTATAATATTGTAACTGAGAATTAAGACAGTTGCTGAAAAATATGAACTAATATTAATAAACCACCATATCCAATAAGGTCACTGGGAAGCCCTGCTTTCCAGCTGGATTTAGATCTATAATTGACACACACAGTCTGCTTGAGCATCAGGAAATGCAACCTAAATTCTATTACACAAAGAGAAAGCCTTATATCAATTTTATGCAAAAATGCTGCCAAATTCTCTGGGTCCGAGTTCATAACACATGGACCAAAAGAAAATGGAAGCATGTGCTGTGGTTAAAGGAGTCCATGTTTCAGCTTGTTCAAGGAAATAATTGAAGTTCTCCTGTGGGGTTTGAGATGGGTTGCAGCCATCAAATTAAAAATGAGCAAGTATGTTTTATGTAATAGTGCACAATAATGGCACTCTGACCAGTCTGTGGCTACACACAGCAAGATGTGATGCACTGTGTATGCTGACATAGCCAGTATTTTGTACTACAGTCCAGCAATTCGTAGTTAGTCATAGTAGATCTTTTGTGGGATCAAACCAGACTTGCTTGTCTTTGCTCCCCACATACATCAATGGAACCCTCTGTTCCCATTACTGATTCATCAGGTGTCCTTTCTTGCACTTCTGGTAAGTATTAACCATTGTATATCAGGAACGCCCCACTAGACCTGCTGTTTTGGGAATGCTTTGACCCAGTCATATAGCCATCACAGTCTGGCCCTTGTCAAAGTCACTCAGATCATTATGGTAGCTCATTTTTCTACTTACAACACTTTAAAACTACTTTAAAAACTGACTTTTTGCTTGCTACCTTTTACCCCTTGACCCACACCGTGGCAGGTGCCATTGTAATGAGATAATCACTTCACTTGTATTTTTTTTTATTATTATTCTAGAAGATTTACAGGTCCCTGTTCAGTTTATCTTCTTTGTGTCTGTCTTCTGGTTTCTTCCTTTTTCTAAACTTGCCTCCAGTCCTAAATGTTTTTTTCTGTTTGCAATTTTGCTTGAACGTTCTGTGCTCAAACTAGTCTAATTAGAATTATCATATAAAGTTCAAACTCATTGTCGGTATTTGATTTGATATTTGGTTTATTTCATATATCTCAGTTTAAAATAAAAAAATCAAAAAGCATTGAAATGTCAGCAGTTAATACCAGACATACCGTTGTGTTGGGGAAAAATATTGAAGAAAAATTAAAAGAACTTATCTGGTTGTAGGGACTACTGTGGATGGTTAGACATACAAGCAGAATTCTGAAATGACAGATTTATTCATACCCAAACAGGATCTGAGCAAACTAACTGCATATACAGTAGGGCGGCATAGCCAAAGACGTGTCAGAGTGCCCATGCAGACAACTGTCCACCGCCAAATGCCCACAGCCCTCATGTGAGCATCAGAACTGCCCCATAGAGCAATAGAAGAAGGTGGTCTGGTCAGGTATCCTTGAAATGAATGACCAGGATGCACTATTGGAAGAAGGCAAGCAGTGGCAGTGTGATTTTCTGGACCTCTTTCAGCAGGATAATGGACTCTGACACACTGCAAAAATTGTTCAAGAACGGTTTAAGGAACATAAAGTCTTGGCCTCTGGATTCTCCAGATGTCAGTGTGATCAACTTTCTGTGGCATGTGTTGTTAACTTCTTAGTTTTAGATACCACAGCGCAAGAGAGAGGGAGAAATAAGAAATGGATGGTCTGTGTTTTATTAATGTGTATTATTATGTATAGTAAGTCTCAGCAGAATCCTTAAATAATTCTGACTTTTTCTGCATGCATGAGTTCAGAGTCTAATAAAAATATACTCCTCTTTTACAAATTGTGTGTGTGTGTGTAAGAGAGAAAGTAAGAGACTGTGTGAGAGTGTGATGAATGGTACATGGCCACATACAGATACCCAAGCTTAGTGCACGGTTTGCCATAGTAATTCTAAGTATATACTAACCCACAGAATTGATTTGTTTTACTTCCATCTTTCTGTCTGTCTGTTAAACCAAAGGGCTATTTTAATTACTAAGCAGTGCTGTAATAATGGCTTATAAGCACAGGTGTAATAATAGGTTAGTACAGATGATCTAATAAGTCTTGACGTAATCAGTGGTGTAATAATGCATGAGTATTTTGTTATTGTGTATAATGGATAACAATCACAAAGTACTGGTGTTATAATGGATAAGATGATACAGTGGTATTATATTTTAGATAGTGGTGTTATGATGGCTACAATAATGTGTTTGTGCTTTTGTAGAGAAGGTGGAGTTCTCCCACTTTCATACACTTTTATCACATTTGCATTTGAATCCTTTTGGCAGTGTTTGTGTTTATATGTATGTGTTTCTCACTCACTCCTCTCCTGAAATTCTTTATTAGAGCCAGTCAGTTATTCAGCTGGGTGTTACAACATTACAACTTTATAACAAAGGAAAAAAAGCAATGAAAAAAAATGTCTTTGCATTTTATGTTTATTTTGGGTAATAAGTTTTAATTTTTTATTCAACAACTCTGTAGTTTTTAGATATGGGCCTTGATCAAAAAAAATTATTTTTATTGTAAAACTCTGAAAACATAAACAAATTAGTAAAAATCTAATAACATTCTTGGATTTTTAAAAAATTTCTCAGAGAACGCAACTAGCATGGCTTTGTCTAACTTCTGGTTTAATTTTAGCTCAGTGAAATGGTCTTCTCATTAAAGACTGTAATCCAGTGGATTTTTTCACCATAACTGACCTAAACTAAGTGGAAGAGATGGAACAGTCAGGTTGCGTTAAGTGCATGTTTTAATAAGATATTGAGGCTAAAATGTGCTCAAACAAATAGTTGACCAGAACACTTAAGGGTTGAGATACATTACAGTATGTTTCTTAAGTATCAATTGCAGACCCCAGGTCAAACTATAGTATTCCTGAGCCTTTGTTATTTCTACAGATTAAATGACTGATTATGTTTTAGATTCTTGCAGACATTCTTACACAAAAATAAAGTTATTGATTTATTTTCAGAACTGTTGAACAACTAGCCACACACTGGTGTGTGAGATTTGCAGGTGTGTAATGAGTCTATGTGTGAAAATGACGGGTGTAATAGGAAGACTATCAGTGAAAACACATCCAATTTAAACCCATCAGCAACACTCTCAAAAAGTGTCAAAATGGGCACGAAAACCAGAGCACACAGGAATTTATCACTTTAATGAGTGATGTTTCATGGCCTGTTCAGCAGCATGTTTTTTCATAATGTGACAGAATTAAGTAAATATAAATACCTTTTCACAACATCTCACATTTGTCCTGTCAGGGAGACGGATGAGGGTGGAAAGCAGAACTAAGCAATTCTTTACTTGCAGTCAGTTTTAAAAACAAAATCTGAGATCCCACTGCAGAAGGTTAATGTTCTGTCCTGAATTCAGAAGTGACACTCTGCAGAATAAAGGATTAAATTTTAGTTTCACCCTGACTGGAGTGTGGAGAAGATCACAGCTGTTTGAATGAATTGGTACACAGAAAGACCAGTACAGATTTTACCAGTCAGGAACATATCAGTTGTCTTGGTTTAAGCTACATCCAAACTAAAAAGATGTTTAGAAACAAAACCACATCATTTTGGGGGGTTTGAGGTCATACGGTGCAATATGCGTTGGCAGCTTAACAGAATTTATCCCATCGTTTGTTTTAAGACCTCCTCTGTCTTCTAAATGCTCTATACCTGCAGCACCACATCCTGCATTCTAGTGATGCTGAGTATCAGAAAGACATACTCTAAGGGCCTGATCTACTAAGCCTTTTGCATAATTTTCTGGTGCAAATCAAATGCATTTTGCTTGTGTTATGAACCTGTGCGCAGTTTAGGGCCTAAATGTTTGGTAAAATACTGTTCTCGTCCTCATGCATATACATTTTAGGGAGTTTTGGGCAAAATGTGGACGGATCAGGCAAAATGTGTGTATGTTAATTATGCAGATAATTACATATTCCGCTTGGTGAAGTTTCAGCAGTTACAGCACTGGAGAACGCTCTAGCCTGATTCTATATTGTTAGAGATTTCAGATATGTCTTTTCCTGGGAAGTCCATGGCTATTTCAGCAAGACAAATCTAGGCCTTATTCTGCACATGCTGCAACAGAATGACAGGGTGTGTGCTTGGCTGGCTTATTGCCAGGCCAGATGTGTCTCCTATTGAAAATGTATAGAGCTTTATGAAGAGGAAAACCAGACAACAGTGACCACAGACTGTTGAGCAGCTGAAGTCTTGAATCAATCAAGAATGGGCAAAAATTCCACTTCCAAAACTGCAGCAGTTAATCTTTTCATTTCCGAAACTAGCAAACAGTGTGATGAAAAGAAAAGGTGATTAAAGAGTAACACCTCTGTATCAACTTTTTTTGAGCATGTTGCAGGGGTCAAATTCAAAATTTTTTGATTTGGTTGATGTTTACAAAATACATTTAAGTTGATCAATGAAAACACTGGAAGTATTTTTTTTGCACTTTTATTAGTTAAATAGGGTGGCACGGTGATGTAGTGGTTAGCGCTGTCGCCTCACAGCGAGAAGGTCCTGGGTTCGATCTCCGGGTCGGCCACGGGTTCCTTTCTGTGCGGAGTTTGCAAGCTCTCTCCGTGTCCCTGGGTTTCCTCCGGGTGTTCCGGTTTCCTCCCACTGTCCAAAGGCTTGCAGTAGGTTGACTGGATGTTCTAAATTGCCCGTAGGTGTGAATGTGTGTATAAATGGTTTTCTGTCTATGTGTTGACCTGTGATGGGTTGGCCTCCTGTCCTGGGTGTACCCCGCCTTAGGCCTGCAGTCAGCTGGGATTGCCTATTGCAGTTAACAAATCACACATGCAGTTTAGACCAGTTTAAACCACTAATGAGAATGCTTTGCACTTCAACTTTGGACAAAAACTGTGTAGTTTTGCTTCATCTTTTGCATTATTTTAAACTCTATTGGGAGCGTTTTGATAGCAGAAACTGTGCTCAATTTTGTTAACTTGTGGAAGTGTCCATTTTTTCCTTGATTTTTGTGCCTCTTCCATAGGCTGCGTAGTAAAATGTTTGGTTTTTTCTGTTTGTTTTAATTGTGTTAATTGCTGTCATTTCCTTGTTGTCCTGTAGCCCACAGACAAACTTAATAGAGTTAAGTCCAGTTATGAACAACATGGATCAAAGATTTGTGACTGTGTTATAGTTGGTAAAAAAACATTAATCCTCATAATTTTTTCCTATCAAAAGTTGAAGTAAAATGTCTGTAGTAAGGAATGGGACAACCACTCTTTTATTTCTGCAATCAGTTTCCCAGCTTATTAGTGCTTTCAAATCTTTGTTCAGCCTGAGAAAGCATGTTAAGGTGTCATGTAATTCTAGTGAACTTTATAAATTAAGCTGTCTATGCTTGTGGGAGCAGTGGTTACCCAAATCACATTTTATGGACTTTTATGGATGTGCCTGCGTAGATGTTTTGGGACAGATGTTATTTCTCAGCTGCTTTTTAAGCTAACAGGTTCCTCTGGTTTGCCAAACGTTTTTCTTAAATGGTTGTGATGTGCTCACTGCTCACTAATGCAATAATTTTTGTTGTAGTAGATTTGAGAGCAACTTTAACTCACGGAATTCCTTAACTTGGAAACTAGTTCGGACATAACATTGTGTCCTGGGTAAATCCACTGCTGATGCAAACTAATGACAATAATAATAACTAATAGTTAGCTAGTGAAATGCAAAGTTAATGTTATGGACTAACATTCTTTCAGAAATATCAGCAGGGCAGTGGATTCACATACAACCCGGCCCCAGTAAGAGGAGTGGCTTTTGCTTTGTCGATTCAACTTTGTTTCTATAGGCTCTATAGCTGTTAATTCCACAAGCTGTTTATTCTACAGGTTCTTTAAGCAAAGCAGTCCATTCAGTAGGTTGTGTCAGAGTCTCTCTGTAAATTCATTGTGGCAATAACACAACATTGACATGAAATAGAAAGTGTACTTTTGAATACTTAAGTATTTTTGAAAGCTAGAAGGTAAATAAATGAACAGACTCTTTGTGGAAAGACCTCAGAACAACTAACCATTGAACTATAATTAGACACAAAAAATATCTGTATTTTTTGTTTGACAGCTCTTCACTGTAACTTACTCACTCTGGCAACTCAGTGCTGCATATGTAGAACCATGACTGGAGTTTCAGACAGTGGAAAGAAGAAAGAAAAAGATCAATTTGATGGTCATTATTGATAAATGAAAGCTCAATAAGGCTTTCTAACCCTAACTGCAATGGTGTTTTAGACATAAATTTACATTTACATTTATTCATTTGGCTGACGCTTTTATCCAAAGTGACTTCCAAGACACAGGAAACAATCAAGCATTAGAGCTGCACAGGGCAACACTGAAGTGAGTGCTACAAAGAAGTCCTACACATTTCTCTTATTGTAAAATACAGCAAGTGCTACAAAAAATACAGATGACAAGCCATACAATAACTACAGATGGCAAGTGCTACAATGAAAACTAAGTTGAACATTACTACCTGGGAGACATTCTTTAGGCATTTATCAGGTAGCAAAAGTGACAGATAGGCTTATGTGCTGAGGTGGGTGCGGAGCATTTGAGTCTTGATGCTTCTTTAATGTGGAGAGAGACTCTACAGATCTAGCGTAGCTAGGCATCTCAGTCCACCATTGAAGAATAATGAAGGAGAAGAGTCTGGAGTGGTGTTTGGCTTTATAATTCTTGTAAAACAAAAAAATCCTTTAAAAAGTTTAGCACTGCCTTAAGTCCTACTCTCCTGTTCTGTTCTGTTTTAAAATGCTTTGAAAGCATAAAACTATGGTCAGAAAGAGGCTGATGTTGTTGGCACAACAGCAGCACATATTAATCTAATTCTCCTGTCCTGAAATTGGCATTCAATCCTGATTGGTGCCTTTGGGGCCAGCTAACGCAATCTCAATCCAGATAAAAGAATGGAATCTGCTTTTTTGTGCAATAGCTACAGTGTCCTTCAAGCCTCCTCTGCTTGAGGAACATTGATTTTTATTTTCTCTTTTAATGAGAACAATAAGTCTTTTTCCTTTGCACACTCATTTATCACTTTATACAGCAGTTTCTATCTGTGACCAGTCTTATTTCAGCAACATCAGTGTGTATAATTTACGAAACAGAGAGAGAGAAACAGAGAAAGAGAAAGCAAGAGAGACAGAGGGTCCAATATACTAAGTATTTTGCATCAGTTTCAGGCACAAATTTCCCATGTACAAAACAGACAAACAAGCGTAAGTACACAGTTTATGGGCTGTGTGTTTTGTGAAAAACAAAATGTGCTTCTCTTGCTTGTGCATATACATTTGAGCCTTAGGGACTGACTGTTTCTCTGTATTGCATTCTCCTGTAAAACATCATCAATTACAGCCGTAAGTACTGCTCTAATACCAAGTTCACATCTATCCAAATACAGAACAAATACCTGAAAGTGTCCTCAGTTTGTGGGCTTTAATAAGGATGCATCAGGAGTTGGTGCTTGTGTGGATTTAGGTAGTCAAGTTTCCCACAATGACAGTGGCTCTTTTCACCCGGATCCCCCTCCTCAGTTGCACTGCTTTCTCCTGGGCTTTATGGTGGAGTATATTAGTGAAAAAAGGGGTCACCACCCTATCTATTCTCTTTTTTAAGGTTTCATTAAACGTTTTGTTTAACTTCTGACTCAGCAAATACAAACATTTTTTTCCTGCCGCACATGTCTAATAAACAGTGGTATCTCGTTGTTACTTAGCTTTCATCTTTGTTTTGTCTTAAGCTGTCCACAGTTCACATGATTGGCTGCAGCCTTCATAAATCCAATGTTAAAATGAGAGAGAGAGAGACCAGAATACTCTATGCCTGAGAACTCTGATCTGAGAACCCTTATCTAGGAATGACAGCAGGCTTGACTAAACAAATATGTTTTCAGCCTGGACTTTTTTATTGAGACTGTGTCTGAGTCCTGAATATAATTTTGAAAATTTTTTCATAAATGTGGGGCTTTATAAGAGAAAGCTCTGGCCCCTGCTGTGACCTTTGCAACATGGGGTACCAGCAAAATACCTGTACCTTTTGATCTAAGTAGGCATGGTGGATCATAAGAGACCAAGAGTTCACTCAGATACTATGTTGCAAGATTGTTCAGTGCTTTATAGGTCAATAACAGTATTTTATAGTCAATGCGAAATTTGATTGGGAGCCAATGCAGATAAGATAAAACAGGGGTGATGTGATCCTATCTTCTAGTTCTAGTAAGAACTCTAGCTGCTGCATTCTGAACTAACTGGAGCTTGTTTACGCACCTATTAGAACATCCAGACAGTAAAGCATTACAATAAACAAACCAAGAGGTAACAAAGACATGAACTATTTTTTCTGCATTGTGTAATGAGATTATATTTCTTATCTTAGCAATTTTTCTGAGATGAAAGAAGGCAATCCTAGTAATATTAGCTTCATGAGCTTCAAATGAAAGATTGGGGTCAGTGATCACACCAAGATTTTTTACTGCTGCACAAAATTTACCTTGGTGTGTGTAGAGACGTCACTGTTTATATCTACAAACTGATATTGATTAGTTAGATAAGACCTAAACCACAAAAGGGCTGTTCCCTTAATTCCAACAACATGTTCCTGACCGGGCCGTCAGGCTCCTGAACTCATAACCACCCCACACTGTCAATTCTCTCATCTCTCATCTCCATCCAATGTGC
>JBBPDA010042037.1:0-14358 GCA_037974385.1 Arnoldichthys spilopterus
TGGTCCCTCTGTAGAACATGGTGAGGATCGGTGGTGGAAGATGGGCTTTCTTCAGTCTCCTCAGAAAGTAGAGACGCGTTGGTAGCATTGAAGCATGTTGGGATGACATTGTTGCTCATAGAGATATAGAAGACGTTTCTACGATAACATCTGCCAAGTGAGCACTTAGTCAGGATGTTGCCTGGTCCAGCAATCTTCTGTGGGTTGATGCCAGGACTGGAAGACTCAAGTCCTGTCTCTCTTTTTTGTATACCCGTTGTTTTTTGGACTCAGACTTGTCTTAGACTTAGCCATTGGTCTCGTCAGTCTAGTTGTTCTGGACTACATCCAATTGCTTTTGAGCCTTCTTTTTTTACGTTATTGGCATAAGGTTTATATTTCATCCAGTGTTTGTGGATCAACATTAGGTACAGCAGTGTTGCTGGGTGAGAGTGGCCAAATGGCCAAAAATACCCAGCCAAGAGCAGCATTGTGGTCAGAAAGAGACCACTGCATATGGTGGCAATATTTTTAAAAAATCGGGTTATCTTTTATAAATGGTGCGGGATTCAAAGTTGAACCATTTAAGGTGGAACAGAAAATTTGGTTTCATTTAGGATAGAACCAAACAAAGAAAGTTTCAGCTTTATAAATGACATCTGGAGCAGTAGTGCAGTAGCAGCAGTGCAGTCACTTCAGTAGCAGAGTCTCTCAGCAAGTTTTAATGAATTAATACAAATTTAGCAATTAGCTCATTTTGTCTTGGTCATATCTCTGTGTCTCTTTGGTCTTGACACAGACTCAAACCTCTTTGAACTAGACTAGTTCTGGTCTTGGACTTGTTTTGGACTTGGCAAAGGTGGTCTTGAATCCAGCTCTGGATGACTCTAAACAAAGTTCTTCTCACATCAGCCATGGTCAGGCATAGCACCTGGTCATTGAGGAGAGGGGTGGCCTTCCGTCCTGCTTCAGACGTGAATCGGCACATCTGAAATGAGATGCCTCTTCATCACAGGCAGGTGGAGACTATAGTTGGTGATAGCCTGGATGCCGTGCCACATTTCAGCAGCATACGCACTTCTTCGTTCATCTATGGGTTCTCCAGGTTGGCAGAGCAGCTGTAGGCAGCAACTTTCATAAAAATGTCCCAAGCAGTCCTGAGGCACAGAAATGGCTCTTGGAGAGCAGGCTTTTGTCTGCTTCTAAGGAGGCTTTGCACATCTGATGAGCGGCCTGTTTGCTGGCATTAGCATATCAGACATGTGGTCTGAGTAGCTGAGATGGGGATGGGGCTCAGCTTTGTATGCACCCATGATATTTGAGTAAACAAATCCAGCACACTTGCCCCTCTCATTGCTTAGAGACTTCAGATTTGAATTTGCATTTGCATTGTTGGCGTTGGTGCTGAGTGGAATGTACACCATGATTATGATCACGGCGATGAATTACGGCAGTAAAAAAAAATGCTCGACATTTGACAGCCCCAAAACTCCACCAGCAATGAGCAGTAACGAGAGAGACTAGCAGACTAGCACAGCAGTCTTACACCATTAAATGCTGATGTAAATACAAACCACCTTGGACCAAAATTTGACAGCTGTGTTTCTGTAGGAGCAAAATGCTAGCAGCCCCTCCAGCTGAACTGCAGCATCCAAAATGCTGTTGCTAAGCCACATTTTTGGAAAAAGTATAACCACAGCAGTTTCTAAACTCATGCTGGTAAGTCCACTGGAGTCTGATTGGAGTTGAGTTGAGCTGGAGTTTTTGTCCAGGGGGTGAACATTAGTAAGAAGGATGGACAGGATAGCTGACCACTTGGCGCACTTGCCACACACCTGATTCCTCTTGTACCACTTGTGATGTACCGTCCCCCAGCCAACGGCATCAGGCGACGCCAAGGTCTGGAGGTCTATTCTCCAGAGCACATTAAGGTCACTTTATAAGTTGACCACCAGGTTCTTGTTGATTCCTGAGCTGCTGCAGAGTCTGATGGTGACCAGACATGACCACCAGAGTGTAGGATCCCAGAGAGGTCTCTGCAACCTGGTGTTTTGCCATCTT
The DNA here is from genome assembly GCA_037974385.1 of Arnoldichthys spilopterus. Classification (NCBI taxonomy): domain Eukaryota; kingdom Metazoa; phylum Chordata; class Actinopteri; order Characiformes; family Lepidarchidae; genus Arnoldichthys; species Arnoldichthys spilopterus. The sequence goes on from JBBPDA010042037.1 coordinate 2,041, forward strand.
GGCCTTTTAGCTTACTTCATATTGCTGGAAAAGGTTTATTGGCATATATATAGTCATCCATGTAGTGTCATTGAACTTGGCTTTGTATATTCACAGCTTTTGCAGCAGATTTAGATTTGTTTGGTTTGTTGTGTCATCAAAAATTAATCACCCCTGTATTTTCCTGTTTTTTTTTTGTTTGGTTTTTTTTTGTCTCCTGTTGTTGTGGGCAGGATGTTGTACTCTGAGTGTTAACTCAGCAGAAAGTCAGCTGCAAGGAAAGAGCGGTTGTGCCCTCTGTGCTGGTGCAGTGGGGAGACTGGCCTGGGAGCAGTGTCTTTAATTCTAATCCAGTTGGAATTAGCCCCAATTTCTAAAATGAATACATGTTTATGAATCAACTACTTATTGATTATTGGCATCTGCCCGGACCTATATTGAGTATTGGTGATTCATTATTAAATAAACCTTAAGCCAAAAAAAAAAAAACTTTCATTTCATCACTTCATCAAATAACACTGACCTGCCAATGGTAGGGTAGCGCACGTGGCACTGGATCAACAATGGGTACAGCAGTGTTGCTGGAGATTTTACATGGGTGACTGTGAGTGTAACGATCTGGGGTGTTCTGGCAGCAAATGCAGGCAGGACAGACGTAGATTAAGGGGTTTATTTACGACAAGACACCAACTCAAAGACACATACAGACATAAGACCGCAACAGTGACCCTAAAGCATACAAACAAAGACTGACGAAAGGAAGGGCCGTGCCCGGGAACCTTTATCCCCTTTGATAATTGCCCCCAGCTGAGCCCGAGATCCGGTTCAGCTGAGGGGCGGAGCTATGGCACGCCCTTCCCTACAGTGAGGTTCAGAGTAGTAAAACGGCCAAATATACCCAGCCAAGAGCAGCACTGTGGTCAGCAACTGACCACTATAGGTGGTTGCAATATAAGCAAGGTGGAGCTGTATGGTAGGGCATTACAAAGCGGCTAATAAGTGCATTTTAAATATAGAAACAAAGTAAATTCAGCTTTATTGTGAACATTTCCATACACATCACATCATTCATATCATCATACTTGTTTTCCTGGTTAGATTTAGCCCTAACAATTTCTTTGGGCTACTAGAACATTGCTGAAGGTAACTGAGCACTACACAACACAATTACTAAAGCCTTTCCTTGAAAGAACATGTACACAGTTCCTTTTTGACATCTGGAGCTTTGCTAGAACCATACTGTTTTTGGCATCTTGAACATTAGCATTCATAAGTTACATACATCTATAGAGAAAGCAACTCTGACATACGCAGTAGAGCGTGAGGGGTGTGGCCGCCATGTTGGTGGACTACTGCTAATGTTCACCTTCACTATAACGGTTTCAATTGTCACCAACAGCTAATAGAACACAATAGAGTGTCATGTCCTTACAGAGAGAAGCTCACAAGAGATGTGAAGTGACACAAAAAAATGATCTGGCCAACAATTTAGGTCCGTACGAGATTAAAACTTGTGATTGGAGTTCAGACTTAGACTCGCTGCAGCCATTTCTATCACGGACATCGGCGCCTTCCTTGTTTGTGGCGCAACTTCATACACCGGTCAGGGATTTCAAAACTTGTAAGAGTCTTTACAAGCACACAGTCATTTTACGAAGGGGTTGACGAGTGGCCTACAAGTCTATAAACCGGCTGCGACTACTCCACCGTCACTGCTAAGGTAACTGCCATCATGAAGTGTGTTTTGCTTGTGTCTTTGCCTGATTATATTTACCACACATAACTCTTAATACCTGCCTGTTATGCATTCCTTATCGTCATGGATACCTCCTTTACATTTACATTTACTCATTTGGCTGACGCTTTTATCCAAAGTGACTTCCAAGACCTGGAGCAGTGTAGTCGGACGGTACCTTGCTCAAGGGTACCTCAGTAGTGTCCAAGCCGGGACTTGAACCAGCGACCTTCAGGTCCCTAGCACAATGTCGTAACCACTAGGCCACCACTGCCCACTTACCTGTTTACATTCATCTCTGTATAATTGTTATATTATCGGTCTCCTGTTTGTCCAAGACTTGCACTCTCAGCAACATGATGAACCCCATTTGATGCTGGACGTTGTGGAAGACGATGAGTGTGGTGAATTCGGCCCAAGGGCCCAAGGTCCCTTAAAACTACAGGGCCCTTGACACCTCACCATCCGTAGGCCCTGAAACCACTTGGCCAAGGCTAAACAGATCATTTTAGATTACACGTCTCTTTGCTTCTGCATCAATCTCCAATCAAGGCCGTAAGAACCCAGACTTTTCGGCGCTACGGCCCCATGTCGGTCACAACAGGCTGAAACTGGTTCCATACGTGGCGAACACTCATAGTTTCCAACTGCTATATAATCTGTAGTTAACGATCATTCTGTAGGCTCACACTTCAATGGTTTGAGGCCCTGTGATGGCCTAGTGGTTAGGACGCTGCCTTTGGGACCTGAAGGTCGCAGGTTTGAGTCCCAGCCCGGGCAGTACTGAGGTTCCCTTGAGTAAGGTACCGTCCCACTACACTGCTCTCCGGACGCTGTTGGTAGATGCCCGCTGCTCCACGTGTGCACGTGTGATGGGTTAAATGCAGAGGTCACATTTCGTTGTGGTGCTGGAGTGTGTTCACAATGACAAAGAGTCACTTTCACTTTCATCCTGACTTCTTCCCTGCCTAAAACCTGTCTTTTGGGGGATGCTTTCTCCAGCCGAGACACCTCTCTCTCTCTCTCTCTCTCTCTTTCTCTCGCTGTTAAATAAAAAAAACTTAAAAAATAATACCGGTGAAACTCTGACCTCTCCTTGAAGACACGTCGACACTTATACAGGACTAAATCACTTAACACATCTTGTTAAAGCAAAAGGAGCCTTAACAAAAGCAAGCAAAAAACATTCATCTTTAGAATATGAATAGACCAACGATTATAAAAACTGTAAAAAATAAACTGATATGATAGCAGCTACTCATTAATGATCATGCTACATAGTGCATCACCACAATCAAAGGACAATTATTCTTTTCCATGTAGTGAACAGCAAGTTTATCATAAGAGGATCAATTTCATTTCAGGCAATTACCGCTCTGACAAAACTGAATACAAGTGGATCTTTAACCTAAAAGAGTTCACCTGATGTTACAGCACTCAGACTCTTCGCATTTTTGAATTTGCATGAAGATAACTCCTCTTTCTCCCAAACTCTGAGCTTGGCATACGTCTACAAATTTAACAAGACCTTGCTATTTAAAACCTTTAATGATCTGTGCAAGTCTTGCCTTCCAGCAGCAAGAGCTTTGAGTTAGAGGCCTCTCCAACCGACCAAGGTCCAGCACATAGACCTTCCTAGAGGCGTCATTTTTTTTCATGTATTATTAATGTTTTGCTGCCAAAGTCCACGGCATGAGGAACAGCCTCAGTATCGTGTTGTTAGTCTGTGGCAGTCTGTGAGCTGTGAGCTTACTATCCATATCCATGTGGGCTAGGTAGCTTCCACTGTGTGAAGAAACCCAACCTAAAACTCTTAGGCAAAGAAAATATCCTACATCAGCTCTAGGCAGAAACACTACCAAGCTCATCTCAGATACACCAAAAGACAGTGGCAATATAGCTTGAATGACTCAAGTCAGGTCGAGTTCTCCATGCCCTAGATGAAATAGACCATCCGGTCTGTTATCAGCAGCAGATGCTGGAGATAGCATCTGTCATGGTATCGGGTGACTCCATTGACATGGAGGCAAATATTATGATTTTAGAGAGACATGTGCTGCCATAAAGACGATGTCTTTTCCTGAAAAAAAATCCATGGCTGTTTCAGCAAGAGGATGCCAGGCCTCATTCTGCATGTGTTACAATAGCATGGCTCTGCAGACACGGACTGCGTTTGCTCGACTGGCCTAAAATTCAAGATCTTTGTCCTATGTCTAAAACCTGTTTACGGCGCAACATGGAGAGAAGTTCCCAACACAGGGCGGCACGGTGGTGTAGTGGTTAGCGCTGTCACCTTACAGCGTCCTGGGTTCGATCCCCGGTGCTGAGTTTGCGAGCTCTCCCCGTGTTGGCGTGTGTTTCCTCCGGGTTCTCCGGTTTCCTCCCACAGTCCGAAGGCTGCAGTAGGTTGACTGGATGCTCTAAATTGCCCGTAGGTGTGAGTGTGTGTATGTTGTCTGTTGATGGGTGGAGCCTCCTGTCCTGGGTGACCCCCGCCTTAGGCCTGCAGTCAGCTGGGATTGGCTCCAGCTTCCTCGCGACCCGACAACGGAAGAAGTGGTTTAGAAAATGGTTGGATGGATGAATGGGTCCCAGTCAGTGTGATATTATGCCTATATGTGCCTATGCTTAATTTACCTGACCTGTTCTGCATTCTTAATCGTCATGGAGAAAGTCCTGGGTTCGATCATTATTTCATAATTTTCATTGCCTGACAAAATGGGATTCAACACATAAATAAGAGCTATATTTCACCTGTTTTTAGCATTTAGTGTTTTTATATGATATAAATCCACACTACAGTATAAATTACATACTTACTAATATCATATTTATCATATATTAATATAAATTAGTCATACTGAGAAAACTTTAGGTTTCGAAAGGGAAAAAATGAAAAAGCTATAAGCAATAAAATCAGTCTTCAGTGGCAACTTCAGTAGATACTTGTGTATAGTAGACACCAAAGTGCAATATGGCGTAAAGGCAGAGTGGGATCAGTGTGTGTGGATGTTTGTAGGCCATCAATTAGCTGGGGTGAAGTTGCTGGTAGTCACAGGTTTGCTACATTGTCTGTTTGTGTATGCCCCTCTCCGCCAAATGAAGAACCCATTAGCTAATAAGAATCAAGCGAATAACCACCAGCTGGCAGGTGCCCATAAATATGAAGAAGCAGCAGTCAGTGGCTCTGGCAAACGGGAAGATAATTCATTTCTTTTTCTCCATAAGAGCCCGTTAAAAACTAAATCTGAACCAAAGCAGAACTACTACTAAGATAAATAGCTGTTGTGACACACGTGAACTTCATTTAACTTCAGTTTCTTTTGTGTTTGAGAGCAGTTGAGACGTCTCTCAACGGTTTGATTTAGATCAACTCTGCACTTCTAACTTCATTTGCAGTTCTGAAAGCTTTAGCTTTAGCTGTACAGATAGTATCACTTATAGATAGTGTTACTTACTGTGATGAGATTTTAATGTTCATGTTTAGGTTAAAAACAACGTTTTTCTCGTCTTCTAAAATCTCTTCGTTATTGGGTCTTACCCATAACTGAGAACATACCCACACATTATTCACACAGTTTTATCATCTGTTAAGACAAATGATACAAATCCATTAAATAAACTCACAACCTGGCTGCATAGTATCATTAACTAGATGAACGCTAATTTTCTAAAACAAACGAAGAAATAAAACGTAAAATTCCCGTAAATGAAGCAAAGAAAACAAACTATTTTTTTAAAAATTACAATAAATGAATATAAATCAAGCGCTGCCGCCTTACAGCGAGAAGGTCCTGGGTTCGATCCCCTGATCGGCCACGGGGGCCTTTCTGTGTGGAGTTTGCAGCTCTTCCCCTGTTGGCGTGTATTTCCTCCGGGTTCTCCGGTTTCCTCCCACAGTCAAAAGGCTGCAGTAAGTTGATTGGATGCTCTAAATTGCCCGTAGGTGTGAATGTGTGTGTGTGAGTGGTTGTCTGTCTATGTGTTGCCCTGCGATGGGTGGAGCCTCCTGTCCTGGGTGAACCCCGCCTTAGGCCCGCAGTCAGCTGGGATTGGCTCATATCAGTGGGAACGTAACACGAAATTTAGGCATAATTTTTCCACTTGAAGTTTGAAACCACACATCTTTTAAAAGGTCATTAAAGCAGCTTTCTTCCACTTAAGAAGATTCTCGAAAGTTTCTTTTCTCAGAAACGTACCTGTTTGGAAAAACGTATCCATAATGTAATGCGCATTTTACTAAATGACCAAAAAACACGACAGCTGCAGCCAGAATATTGACACGTATAAAAAAGAGAGAACCCATAACACCTGTTTTAGCTTTATTGCACTGGCTGCCTGCTCATTTAGAATAAATTCTTTTACTGTTTTCCAAAGGCTCTTAATGGATTCGCACCTTCATACTTTACAGAAAGCCAGATGGAAAACACTCCAAATTAAACCTTAAGATCAACTAATGCTGCTTTGTTGAAGGTTCCTAAAATGAAAATGAGACAGCAAAGTAGTAGTATAAAAACAGCTTAAAATATTTTTTTTTATTTTAGAGAGCTTTAAATATATTATTTTCTTTTTTTTATCTATTTTTTTCTCTTAATCTTTCACATTTTATTATACTGTGACTACATACGTTTTATTTGTAAAGACGTTCTTTTTTATTAGCTGGGTAAGTCTATTATAGTATAATGCAGCTGCTGCCAGTGGAGGCCTAGTGGTTAGGACGTTGCCCTTGGGACCCGAAGGTGGTAGGTTCAAGTCCCGGCCAGGACACCACTGAGGTTCCCTTGAGCAAGGTACCGTCCCGCTACACTGTTCCCTGGGTGCTGTTGATAGCTGCCCACTGCTCCATGCATGTACATGTGATGGGTTGAATGCAGAGGTCTTTGGCTCATCAGGAGTTGAGCAGGTGACTTCAGTTAGTCTGCTGGAGTGTTCAGCTATTCCAGTAAACCAAAGTAAGGATCTCTGTGATTGAACTTAGTCTAGGATGTATTTTCTAAGGCCGTAAGAGACTCTAAAGTCCCATACCTCTGTGAAATGCTGGAGTTCTTCCGAGCTGTACCGTGGCCTGTCGTCACCCGGCGACAGGTTCCACAATGCTGTGTTGTGTGCACGTCAACTATGGTGATGACTGCTGACGAAATAAAGCTCAGTTGTCTTTCCGTGTCGGAGAACCTGCTGTAGTAGTCTTGTGTTCTCTATGTGAGCAGATCTGGCCTTTCCGATATGGCATGTGACAGCAGGAGCTCCTTGGGCTTTGAGCAGCCTCACTCTTGGCATACGTTTCACTTCTCCGCCGCCGCTTTGATCCGTTTTTCCAAGCCCGACCAGAAAAGACGATTTCATGCTTGGTGCTGGTTCTTCTCCATACCCGCGTGCATGTGTATGTTGTATCATGTTTTCTCCGAGCCACATAGGAATTATGCTTTTGTACCTTTAAACATGATGCCACCCACTTCAGAGATTTCAGAGTAATCTTGAAAGCTGGATGGGCGCTTTCCATTCAACGTTTGTGACACTTTTCAGCGCAGTGAGCTACGCATCTCGTGCCATTGCCGTGTGGATTTTCTGTCGTCTGTCTTGGAACACTGCTGATGAAAGTGTGCACTTGGGATTCCTCCATACCTTCCTACCGTTTTCATGGTATACAATTGTGGCAGTCTGTCAGCCACTGGTGTTTCCTTTCCAGGGCAGTTGAGGAGATGGATATTCCACGTTTGTAGCCATAATTATCCTTTAAAGCTGTGGTGATGTGACTGGCAGTGGTTTCTGAAGTATTGCTTCTATTGGTTTGTAGTCTGAGGCTACAACAGTGCTGTGTAGTCCAGGTCTGTTCTTCTATCTGTAGGGCCAAACCCGTCAACAGCTGTCTTTCTGCTAGGATACTGATAGCGAAGTTACACACCATCACAAACCTTGCCAAACGTATATACTTTATTGTCTTTTGGGTTTACAAGAGTAAACAATAAACAATAGACAGTAACAGCAAATACGCAATTACTATGAGGCTGGTTAGTTTCCAAGATCCTCCTTGAAGAGGTGCATTCTGAGTTGTCAGTGAGGGGTCAAGTCTGGTCTGATGCCCCTGTGTGAGAGTCTGTGTCTGAAATAGCTGACCTCTGACACAGGTATAGGACAGCTTTAGTCTTATCCCTTTCTCTCTGCTTGGTTTTTGCCAAACACCAGGACGCCATCCATTATGTCAGCTATGCCATTAAGACCTTAACATGTCTGAAACGGCGCTAGCTGTGCTTTCTATCTTCTTCATCTGGCCATCATCGCTGAGGGGAGCTGCTGCCCATCCGTTCAGCCTGATCTACTATCTCTGGGGTTTCTGGCCAGCTTGTATTTTCAACCAAGATCATCCATCATTTGGGCCTCCTTCCCATCTGTACTCAGACTGGTTTAGCTACCATGGACCATCTCCATGTGCTCCATTTGCTGGGGCTGTTGCTCGAAGTTATGGGATTTAACTAAGAGCACATTTATAAACTGAGACATCTTTTTGTTTTTTTATTTGTTATTGCTGTCCGTCAACCAGAGGAGCGTGGGTTCCCCTTCTGGGTCTTGGTTCCTCCCAAGGTTTCCTCCTCCAGCTTAGGGAGTTTTTCCTTGTCACTGTTGCCATTGGTTTGCTCGTTATGGACCCGAATGAAATAAATGGGTGGGTTTAAAGTGGAATATAGGCACAGCCCTTTACACCCCCTCTGACTGGCTTAGTATTGCTTCTATTGGTTTGTAGTCTGATGCTATAGCTGCTGTACTGACGAACAACAGTGCTGTGTAGTCCAGGTCTGTAGAGCTAAACCCGTCAACAGCTGCGAGATACTGCTAAGTTACACACCATCACAAACCTTTCCAAACGTATATACTTTATTGTTTTTTGGGTTTGAAAGAGGAAACAATAAACAATAGACAGTAACAGCAAATGGGCAATTAATATTAGGCTGGTTAGTAGTTGCATCTGTTATTTATTGTACAATTGCCAGAAATGCTTTGGTCTTCTTGTAGCACCACCTTCAGTGTTGCCCTATGCAGCGTGTCCTGGAAGTCGCGTTGGATATAAGCGTCAGCCAAATGAATAGATGTAAATGTATGGTTGCATGTCTCAGACTGCCTTTATTTTTCACATAGGGTTTGATACAGTGGACATTTTATGTTAAAGCTGTATGATGGAAGCAGACTGCTCATGCACAGAAAGTTGTAAACATGAGTCAGTTGTGTTAAACATTTTAATTTTAGCTTACTTTTTCGCAAAGAAACAATAATAATAAACTTCATTTGCATGTAATGCATTTCTGATGGAAATTTGATGGCAGGAACTGATGAGTAAAAAGCAGTGAAGAACCCTCATGGCATACTAAAGAGACCAGACTGGAAGTTCCTTCAGAAACAGCACTGCAAGCTTTACGTGTTATTTGTATCATCCAATTTTGTCTCTAGGTTTTCAAAGAGCAATAGCCTTTCACAATCTGAACCAATTGGTTACGGCATACATAAAAGTGAGTGATTTGTCATTGTGAACACATCACAGCGCTCCACAACCAAATGTGAACTCTGCATTTAACCCACCCGTGTAGGAGCAGTGGGCAGCTGACATGAGAACCTTACTCACAGGTACCTCAATGGTTCCTTTACTGGTCTGGGATTTGAACCAGTGACCTTCAGGTAATAGGGGCAACTGCCTGACCATTCCACCATCATGATAGATCTTCTGAAAGTCTTGACTGCAAATATGAGTCATTGCCAAGCAAGTTTCAGTTGGTAGGAATTAGCATAAAAACTCCATAAGGCATATATACTCTTAATGGAAAATTACATAAGCATTCAAAACCGTAACCTTCTAATGTTTTGAGTTAATAATGTGATGGAATAGTATATAAAAAAAAGAATTCTTCCTTGATTAACACCAATGCACCATCTATACATTGCGGCAGCAATATGTAATCCTTGGTCTTTGATACCGTGTTTCATATTTCCCTATTAAACACGTCATTAGTAGGCTTTCATTTCATAAAGCTTCATCTAGGCCTCGGTTTCTCATTTGTTATTTATCAAAGAAAAAAAAAAAACGTATTGGGAATGTCTAGAATGGTGGACTGTCTAGCAACCAGTGACGGCAAATGACACATTCATTAATCTCTACCACAGAATGTAATATACCCACACTTTTCATGCCAGCGTTTTCTTTTTCATGGACTCGGCAGCCTAATAAGAAAAGTATCTATGTATTGAAAGGCAGAGGGCTACCTTTAAGCCTGAGGGCTCAAACCTACTCTCGATGGTTGATTAAAGGACAGTGAAAGCATTGCTGTAAAGGATGCATCTACTTATGAAGAGGTTCTTGGTGAATTCGGCCCAGGGCCCAAGGTCCCTTAAACTCCAAGACCCTTGACACCTCACCATCCGTAGGCCCTGGAACCACTTGGCCAAGACTAAACAGATCATTTTAGACTAAACGTCTCTTCGCTTCTGCGTTAATCTCCAATCGAGGACACTCTACTCCGTAAGAACCCAGACTTTTCGGCGCTACAGCCCTGTGGCGCTCACAACCGGCTGAAACTGGTTCCATACGTGGCAAACACCCACTGTTTTAGAACTGCTATATAACATCTTGTTAACAATTATTCAGGGTTTAGACATCTTCAATGCCAAGACTCTGTGCTTTGGACTTTTCTGCCTAACATCTGTGTTTGGGACGTCCCACTTATTGGGGTGGAGGCTTTTCCAGCAGAAGACACACTTTGAAATTGCTTTCTCTATCTTAAATAGAAAATAATACTGGTGAACCTCTCCTTGAAGACACGACCACACTCACTAACACCATTGTGGTTGCCATGGCTCGGACATGGTGATTAAGACCTAAATTTCAAGCTTGAGGACCTTTTCGGCATTGATCAGGTGCGACTAATGAACCTGTTCAACAACTGATGTTTCATAGGCTCAGTAGACTCGCTCCAAACAGTCACAGATCACTTATCAAATGCTGCTGCACTGTGGAAGCCATTAGGTCAGATTATTCAATTATGTTTATAATTTAGTAAGTTATCGCCATTCTTCCACACGAGGCACTTTGCCAGCCCTTCAAAACGGAGAGTGTGTGTGAGCGCAATTGGCAAGAAATGGCGCGGTTTTCGTTCAGCATTTTTCCATTTTATCCAACAACAAACGACTTGTAAACAGTACATAGGAACACATACGCAATTTGGAAACGCCGAGGTGGTAACTGACTAGTTTTTACAGTGCAATGTTATACAGCCTTACTGTAACGTGTACGCCCTTCCGTGTTTCCATGCGTCTGTTTTGATATTCCTCGTGTTCGTTTTAGCCACGCCCCCGTCAGCTGTTTCTTGCTCTACGTCACCCCCAGTCAGGTGTATTCAATCTGCGTGTCCTATTTAGCCTGGTGTCGTTGTCGTTTGTTTTGTGTGTACGAAAGTACTAACGTTGGTCGCGTTCTGCGCTATCTCGTGTTTATTTTCTGGTTTTTTTTTATCTATATTAAATTATTCGTATGTAAACAAAGCTGCGTTTGCTTCCTGAAACGACCGCTAAATCGTTACCCTTACTGGGAAGTATGCTAGTCATTTGTCTGTGCATACCAAAACACAGAAACCCCCCTCCAACGAAGCAGGTTTCAATGGAAGTTTTAAATTAGCCCATGCCACAATGGCTGACGGGAGAAGCAGGCTATGATCAATACACTTTGCTCATCATTTCACATGCAGGACTGCCTGTGCCAATAATCCAATTATAGCGGCAGCCGCAGATACGCTGAGAAAGGGTTGGTGACACAGATATTGGATTGAGAAGGGAACGGTTATGAGAACACAGTGCAGCATTATTTCAGCTAAGCTAAAGGCACCAAGTGTCTCCTAAATACAGCGCCGCTTACATTTGGAGGGCACATATTTAAAGAGGTTTCACGTTTTATTAATAGGTGCCTTTCAAGACACAAAAACAGCAGAGTGCACCAAGGCAAAGGTTAAAATAAGCCAATAAATAAATAAAACTAAACTACAAAACATGTGCAAACTCCAAAGCTGTATTTGATGCAGTCGCAGTTCGGATCAGAGACACTAGGCAAGTTTAAAGAGACACGTCTTAAGCGTAGAAAGTGGGAAGTGAAGAAACGCAGCGGGTATCTTGAGGAAGCGAGTTCCAGAGACGGGGGAAGCATTTTTCAAAGGAACACAGTCCGAACACGTGACCTTGAAAGGCAGCCGTTTCTTATATAAATGTCAGTTGCCCTAATTGGCTTATTGGTAACCTTCATCCAGCACTGGACACTGAATGTCTTTACTAATATCTTTACATTCGCCCTTTGCTTTAGTGCCATTTTTAACACATTCGCCAGCTTTACCTCATATCCCAGACACAGGCAGCACCAAGTGATGGGGAGGGGGATAATTGTAATTACTGCAATGAAGTCAATTAAGATAGGAAATCCCCCAAGGGGAAATTGTAAGGATGTGTAGTGTCGCTTACTCTTTTAAATGGTTCCTTTTGTTGAAAAAGATACAACTTCCAAAATTAGATAGATAGATAGATAGATAGATAGATAGATAGATAGATAGATAGATAGATAGATAGATAGATAGATAGAT
>JBBPDA010042068.1:0-14357 GCA_037974385.1 Arnoldichthys spilopterus
TGTCTGTGTGTGTCTGTGTGTGTCTGTGTGTGTCTGTGTGTGTCTGTGTGTGTCTGTGTGTGTCTGTGTGTGTCTGTCTGTGTCTGTGTGCCTGTGTGTCTGTCTGTGTGTGGGTGTGTCTGTATGTGTGTCTGTCTGTCTGCGTGCGTGCGCGAATGGCCATGACCTGTTTTGTGGGCAGAGCTAAGCAGGTAGCAGGAAAGGATCTCTCTGCAGCCGTGGTATTAGGAGTCCTAAAATCAATTTTAAAGCACAGAAATATTAACTGAAAGCGTCCCCAAACTGTATGAAGTAGAAACTCTTTGTCATGGGCCACTTTGGGTTTTGTGCTCACATTACAGGAAATGGTCGCATGCAAATGATGTCTTAATTTTATTTATTTATTTATTTTTGTGAAAGCATATTACAATTTTTCTTGCTAAAAGTATGATTGTGTTGCAATATTTAAAATTTTTTTAAATGTACCCAAGTAAAAAAAAAGGAAAAGAAAGAAGTTCATTTCTGACACATTCAGACATTTCTGACATTCCTCACATTCTCCATGTCCTCTGTCTAACCCAAGACTCTTAAGACTTGGGTTAGACAGAGGCTCTCCCAAGACTCAAGTTCTCCCTGCATACTTGGACTACAGTTTTGATTTCATCGGTCACCACATCATATCATGATTGTCAAATTGCATAATATACATTTCCTTTGCACTTTCTTGGTTGTTCTTGGCTGTTTTGGTTTGGTGTAGAGCTGAAACAATTACTCCTAGATTATCTTCACATACTTCCAGTACCTTTTCCTCCATGCTGGTGTTCCATCGAACCAAAGTGTGTTACACACAGAGCACGCAGTTCACATTGTATGTGCTTTTCTCTGTTTGCCCTGTTGTTTCTATTTATTTGTAGTATTTCTCAGCTTTGTTTAAAAAACAATTGAAAACTCACTTCCTTGTCTTGCTATCTAGCAAATACATTAACTAGCTATGTAAAGCTGCATAGTTGAATACAATTAGCTTAATACAACTCCTTCTGAAAACATTTCTCATTAGAAAATGCTGTCAGGTGATTCCGGAATCGTATTTCCACACACAGCTCCTCTAGAGAAGTAAATATCCATCAGATTGGCTCATTAAAATATTAAACCAGGGAAATGATGATGTAGTCTAGAAAGCTACCCTACATGTGTTATTATATCACTTTTCTTAGCTATTTTTAATAATTTATAGTAGCTCAAAATTTTGGACAGGATTAACAAGCATGAATGTATTACAGGAATTATTGTTTAGTCAGCATGCTTGGACATTATTATGAACACTTTGTTATATATATATTTTAATCTGATTTGTTTTTGCAGGCCACTAAAGGAGGTGAGGACGTGCTCGCAAAATTTGCCACTTTACAAGGAAAAGATGCCCAGAACCTAGAAGTTTTGGCTTTCTGTGAAGACATTGCAAAGTAAGTAATGCGGTGTGAAGGAGGAAGTGTTTGTGAACAGTGAGGGCATAATTTATGATTACATCTGTGTGAACTCCACTGAGTTATTCCTCAGGATGGAGAAGTTCTTGAAGTTCTTCCAGCATAATTGTTGTAACACGTGTGGCCTTAGCATGTTGACGGTCTTTTTTTTTTATTGTGGAGGATACTACAGCCAATGTTCAAGTACACAAGGGGAAAAATGCTGACTGTTATTGTTTGTGTTCCTTTTACAGACTGAGGTCAAAGTTTTCTCATGATGACCTCTCTACCAATCCTGGATATGCTCTCAGCCCTGTGATCTCCCAAAGGGATGGAGGAGGAGACAACAACAACAGTGTTAAAGTGTCCATTGAGATATCTGACTCCCAGCAGCCTGTGACCTTCACCTGTGATGGTAAAAAAGTTATCCTTTAGATATTCACTCAGTCTACAGCACATGTGACCAAAATGCAAATGTTTTGCATCTCTTTCACCTTAAATATGTTGTGACCATTTATTAATTATAGCTTTAGGTCAGCATAATGGTGCATGGAATTTTTAACACACATTATGTTAGTATCAGGCTTTTGTGAATGTAACTTCTGAACGAGAGTGTAACTTCTGAATGGGAAAGTACATTCTTTATCCTTCACGGATTGATGCTCTAACCAGGTTTCCTGTGGTTTTTCCGTGTGTCTCCTCTAATGATTTTAGCTAAGGTTTCTTATTCGATAACCTACCTGTGGGATCGTCATGTAAAAACCTCTCCTCTAGCTGCAGTGTCCCTGGTGTACCTCCTTGTGAGGCGGCTGTGTTCTGGAGACCACAGGGCCTCTCTCTTTTGTGTGGTGTTCCTGGCAACCTCATTTCTGGCAGAAAGTCAAGGCTGGTCTTTTGTGTTAAAAAATTTCTGTGCTGTTGCTGCTCAGGCCTGCATAGCTTTTTTGTCCCAGATAAGCCCAGAAATCCACACTGAGCGCAAAATGTAATGGTGCAATGAGAAGTACAGTGGTGGTTGTGAACCCTTTAGAATTTTATATTATTTTGCTTAAATATGACCTAAAACATCATCAGATTTTCACACAAGTAGGGCTGTGACAATGAATCAATGAAATTGCCAAAAAGGGAAAATAATAATTATTGACAGCAAATTGCATTTTTGTCTATACTGTTGTGATGCAGCTGGCTACGTCTAGAATAATAAATATTTTAAGCAAGACCAACATGGTGGAGACAGAAAACTCGTCTATAATATGGTTATATTATCCATCCATCCATTTCCTGAACAGCTTCTTTCATTTCGGGTCGCGGGTAAGCTGGAGCCAGTTCTAGCTGACTACAGCCCTAAGGCAGGGTACACCCAGGAGAGGAGGCCAATCAATCGCAGGGCAACACCTAGACAATCATTCAGACACACCTACAGGCAATTTAGAGCATCCTCCTTCATCAATCAACCCTGGGACAGTGGGAGGAAACCAGAGGAAACCCACACAAACACAGGGAGAGCTTGCAAACTCTGCACAGGCTGACCCGAGGATCGAACCCAGGATCTTCTTGCTGTGAGCACAGCACTAACCACATTTAACCATGCCGCCATATAACCATGCCAAATCCTTCAGTATTGCTTGACAATTATATTTAACTAGCTGGCATCAAGTAACATTTTCTGTAAAGTGAGAGTGAATGCGCGCTCGCTGCACAGAATGGGTCACACACAAAAGTGTTTCATGACTTGACTGAGGATTGAGAAGCAATGAAAGAGTTTGGGAGTATGTGACTGTGTTACTGCAGAAACAATATCCCTCCCAGAGTCTGTGACCTGTTGTTAAACTGTTTGATGTTGCAATTTCTGTTAACAATTTCTTTTGTTTTGCATTACATATTATTTATTATTCATTATTATTTTTAACAGCGCCGATATCTTTTCATGCAGTGTAAATACATGCCTGTTTTGTGCACTTTATTTAAAGTTTATTTTAAGTTTATTTTTCACATATATAGAATATATGTTATTTAATTGTCAGCGTTGAATAACAATTTGTTTTTCCATTTGTTTGTGACAAAAGTCAACTCTCACAGATAAAATGAAATAAAAAAACATTACCTGTGCACATGTGGACCAGGTTTTGCTAAGTGTGCTCTGAGATTCGTGTCGTGTTTTGCAAAATATGTTCTGCCAAAATTAATTGTCGATCTCCTTAGTACAAAAGCAAAAATGTGCTGAACTAATCTACAAATATAGGAAATGTTGACCTCACAGTGTGGTCCCACCAGATACTTAAAGCAAAGGTTTAGATACATAACATTTGATCAGTTACCTCCATAAATGAATGGGCAAGTAATATTTTTGTCTACTTTTAGGACTGATGTCTGATGATGTTTTAAGTTGTATTTATGCAGTAATATTAAAAATCTAACAGACTTTTGAGCACCTCTGTATTTCAGTGACCTGAACCTACTTACCTGATGAATGTTGTATGTTCTGGTAAGACTTTACTGTAGGGTAGCGTTTTTAAGGCTACATGATATGTACGTAAGCCTTTTATGACAACTGACATTAACTTACAAAGACATTTATAAAGGTATATTCCAACAAGCGTCACCTGACAATAAGGCAAATCTTATCAGTTTCACCCCAGAAAGTGTAATGACAATGCACACTTGTTGGAATAAACCTTTATAAATGTCTTTGTAAGTTAATGTCAGTTGTCATAAAAGGCTTATGTACATATCATGTAGCCTTATTAATGGTACCCTACTGTAAAGTGTTACCTATGTTCTTTAAGTTAGTCTCTTGCTCAGGAACTGTCTCTTTCTTTAACCTTTCTGAAATTCACCAGTCTAAATAGCAAAGTCTGTAACAATGTAGCTCAGTTCTTTGTGCAGGAAGAAGAAATTCTCCACCACTTTTTCCACCTCTCTAAAATGTTATGCTAGGTCAGTCTTATTTGTCCACTGTCATTTCAGTTCATTTATCTATGTTTGCAGTGTGCTCTGCTTTAATTCTCTAATTCCTGCCAAATACTTTACTATAACAGACTCTCTCTTTACCTTACTCATGGGCATTTACTTGCTTCGTGTCTGTCCACATGGGATATCCTGAGTCTTTGCATTATTTTGTTTGTTAGGTTAGCTATACTATACATACTTTTGCATGAAGCGAACCAAAGCGGCCTGTTTTTGTTGTATTTTCTGTGTTAGGGTTCGTGGTGGGCTTTTTTTCCTTGTAATTAAGTCAGCGCTTTTATGCTCCAATAGACTTGACCATGCTGAGTCCTAACAAGACCTCCCCTGGCAACTGATTTGGATGTGAGGCTTCTCTTGTATTGTTCTGCACAGGATTTCAGGCCTCCCACTGTTCCCCTCTTAGTGACTCTCTTGTGTCTGCAGACTTTCCTCTATTTTCGACTGTAGCCCTTTCCCGCCTTGTCACCGCTATGTGTGCGTCACTGCAGTGACAGGCTAGTGTTCACTCCTACAATTCTGCAACGCCACACCAAAGCTGGCAGTAATGAGACATGACCTTTTTTGGGTGGGAAAAGGACAAGAATGAAAAGAGTGAAGCAGTGCCCACACTGCTCAATGTTAATCCAACTTAAAGCTCAGATCTTTGAGCATGCATCATTCCATGCATGGGTGTGGGGTTTGTTATTGTTCCAGCCTGGAGTGCCCTGTGGGTTGGCATCAAAGGAACCTAAGAAAGCTGTTCGTGAATAACAATGTTATTAGTGCCAAGTTTTCTTATTGGTCAGGTTTTGCAAGCTTATATGTTTGCCAGCTCCATTTTAGGGTCATTTCTAAAGATATACCTTACTTCCACACTTGATTCTTTGACTTTGTTGCAGTTAATGTGCACATTATGTACTCAGATGCTAAGGATCTTTACCAAGATAAGAAATTGACTTATTCTTGATTAAGGTCATCCTTTTAGAATGCAATATGCATATGCAATTAGACCTATATAATTGCTACATTATGTATTGTGGTTTATGTTATTGTATTCAATGAAAGCTGGAATGACTGGTAGGATGTTTTTAATAATACTTTTTTAATTGTTTAGGTCTTTTCCATCTTCCATATTTTTGTCAAAGCTAAATCCTCTTTTCTCCCCATCCTCCTCTGTATACTTTTCTAACTCTTTACTCTTGCCTTTTCTTTCACACATCTGCAAATGCCCACCATTATTTCAACTTAACTCCCTCTTCTGTCCTTGTTCTTCATTCTACTTCTCTTTCTTTTTCCACCTTACTCTTTTCTGGTGCCTCCCATTCTAGTGAGTTCTCCAGTGGAACTACTGATAATGCAAGCTCTCTGCTGGGTTCATGATGACCTAAGCCAAGTGGACATCAGCAGTTACATCCTCAAGGTCTGCGGTCAAGAGGAGGTTTTGCAGAAGTAAGTCCTCCAAATGTCATTCTCCATTTCTCTTTTTAACGGACCTATATATAAACAATTTATTTATTTAAATAACCAAGAAAAGTAAAATCCTGGTCATTTTCTTTATACTTGGAGAGCAAGGAAACTTCCTTAACTAATATGAAAATGTAAAACATTTATAAATGTGTAAGTGGTGAGATGGAACTTGATATGAAAACTAGGAGAAATATACAAAACTAAACCGCTCATAGGGAATATAGCTAAAAGTTTATTCTGACATGCTGACAAAAGAACTTGTAAGCCACCTATGCACTAGCCCAAGCCCAATTGCAGCCAATTCTACACACCACAAAACAGGCTTAATTTGCTGCTGCTACCTGTTACTTGATAACCATTCCCTTCATTTCCTATTAATTTAGCCCTTTAGTTTTCAGACTTTTATCCTGTAAACTTCAAAACAGCATCACTTCAGAAAGTGTCAGACCACAGAATCAGAAATGCTGGAGCTGTTAACCTGATGACTAAGCTAGCACTTATGGCCAGTAGTAACCTGATTTTGGTGCTGTAAACACTCTCATAGCTTGAGGGCTAGAATCTCAAAACACCCTAGAGCATTTGATTCTGCCTGAAACAGATGTCAGTACATGAAGTGAAAGTGACTATTTGTCATTGTGAACACACTCAAACACCACAACGAAATGTGACTTATGCATTCAACCCATCACACGTGCACTCATGAAGCATTAGGCAGATTTCAACAGCACCTGGTAAGCAGTGTACTGGGACGGGACATTGCTTAAGGGAACCTCAGTGGTACCCAGGTTGGAGCTTGAACCTGCAACCTTCAGGTCCCGAGGGAAATGTCCTAACCACTAGGCCACCACATGCCCTACATGCCCTCATATTCAAGAATTTAGCCTCTAAATGTTTGGGCAAGTTTTGTTCTTCAAGCTTCAAATGCAAAGCTTGTGTTTAACTAGGTGAAATAATGCTGCAGCGCCACCCTGAGACTGACCAAAGTTGTAGCTCTATTTAACATTAAAGACAAAAATGTGACTTTTCCCAAGTAAGAGAGGTATTTTCCTGCATTTCTATTTGAGCTAAGTGTGAGCTTGTATTTTATATAATTTTATATACATTTTATTTTAATTAAAATAAATGTATTTTATTGGACACCTCTTTTTTAAAGGCTTTTTAACATGTCACTTATTGTATTCATATCATCATGCCTTAAAATCATTGGATCATGTCTCAATCCAAGCATAGTCATCTAAAGGGGAATTGAGTGTTTTTCTATAGAATGCATTTGTAATTACACTTACCAACTCAAAACTGGCTATTTCATACTACTATAGCTATTTCATTTACTACCTATATATGTGTGGATTGTTTTTATATTTTTTGTAATGTTAACAATAGTAAAATAGAGGTAAATTAAAAAAAAAAAAAAAAAAGACAATTTTCTCCTAATGTCCAACTTTTAAGCCATCAGTGTGTGTAAAAATTTGGTTTTAGGCTAAAAATTAATCTAAAAAAATATCATAAAAAATGTCTTGGGCATTGATTATTGTCATTATTATACAGCTGCACTATGCACATTTGAAGTGCATTAATATTTATGATAAACGATATGATAGGCTGCTAGTAAAAGTCCTTTTTTTATCTAAAAGTGTTCTGCAAAAAAATAAGTAAATGAAGTGGCATGAATGTTTATTAATGGAATTTAACAGCAGGCTTATTCTATTCTTAAGATAATGTGAGTTTATAAATAAATGAGTCTTTGCAGGGATCTGAGTCTTCAGGAGCAGGTTTAAGAAGCACCATTTTAAAACATTGTAACCCAGTCTGTGATTTACTGTCTAAACGCTGTTGCAGCAAATATAGTTGGCCTGCTTTTGTCTTGCATTAATTTGTATCTTAGCAACACATGCTCACTCTTTGTTAGCCTGCTTAGTCATCCTCTTAACATGTTAAAGTTTTTTCAAACTCAGTCAGTGTCTGCCAGAAAGAAAATGCATCATCCGTAATCTACAAGGACACAGTTCTCAAGTCAAAGGAGTGGAGACTGGGATTTGAGGTTCCTTAATTAAAGTTGTGGTATTTTCATGTATGCATTGGTGAATGTATCTTAGAGCTTGAACACAGAAGGGAGATGGAAATGATCCCAGTTGTCTTTCTTTGATGAAGGGTAACTTTTGCCTGTGCGAATGTGCATGTTTGCTGCTGTTCCTGTGTCCTTCTCTGCATTTTTGAAGCCTTGAGTCAGCTTTCCTGTTTGAAATTCTAGTTCTCATTTGTTCCTTCATTAATGTATGCTCTGTTTACTTTGTCACTTTCTAGTAAATGCCTTTTACTGCCTAGACATGAACAGCATGTTCTACCTTTACAAAGTACAGAGTTTATATGTTTTATATGTTCAGTCAAGTAGTTCTGACCGTTGGGATCTTCATGTCCCATACCAGCATTTTTCTAAGGTTTGTTTGCAGAGCTCTAGAGTTATTTGTAAGGGATATGTACAATTCACTGTCCAAACTGTTAAACGGAAGTTGTTTTCCTCAGTTGTCTCTGGTAGCCTTTCTGTGTTCAGCGTTTGGTAGTTAAAAGTCAAATTTAGTGCCAAAACAGTCATTCGAATTTGTATATTTGTCAGAGTGAAATCATAGGAGGAAATTTAACTGCAATCATTACCTGCATATGATTTATCCTGGTTTTATGATCAATCTTTAATTTAATACAGAGTAAATAATAATTAACTTTGTGAAATATCAGTTAAAAATGTTGAAAAAAGTTAAGCATAACATGTAAATTCTTTAATGTTCATTATTTGAGACAGCCCTAAAAATATATTTATGTGTTGACAAAATTCTGTGACAAAAATCAGAATATTATAATGTGCATTTGCCAGTCTATACATAATGCAAGGATTTTTCCTGACCTCATTTGTGACATTTGTGTGACGGTGGCATGCCGTTGATGGTAGTTTTGTCTAGGGAGCAATAACTAAACTAAAGCTGATAAAATTTGCATGGTTTGAAATGTTTTTTGACATTTGTGCAAGTAATTGTTGTATGTTGCTGCTGACCCTTACATGAAGCTTCTCTCTCTCCCAGTAAGCACAGCCTGGGTAGCCATGAGTATGTGCAGAACTGCAGGAAGTGGGAGACAGAGATTAAACTGCAGCTTCTCGCCCAGAGCACCATGATGAGAGACATGGCCCGAACGGTATGCCAGAGTTTTAACTGACATTATCTTAAGGGATGGTAAGCCTGTGGGCATAACTTATACAGAATAAAAATATGTTCAGTAAAGCACTGCAAGTATATCATGGCCTATTGGCAGTTTCAGCAGTTTTAAACAGGGATTAAGTCATTTCACTTAAACCCTCAAGCTTCCTTTTCTTCACATGGGTGATTTCCCCATGTGTGCCAGCAGGCAGATGATGATATCTCCCCCATTGACTTGGAGAAATACCTGCAGCATATTGAGAGGCCATTTAAGGAGACAGTCACAAGGTAGGAATGTCTCTTGTCTTATCTACTAGCCTTCTAAAATTTCTGGGCTGTCAAGAATGGTCTTTGAAGCCACTGATCCTGCCTGTTGATTTCACACATTCCTAGATTAATCTCTTATGTTTTTCTTCTCCAGAGAGTGCCTTGCTGAATATTTAGAAGGCTATAGCAATCAAGTGAGCATCTTGCTTCAGAATGAGGTATGCAGTTATGGTTAAAACAGCAGAAAGCCAACACTTCACTAGGTTCACCATGAACAGTGGCCAACATTGTTCCAAACACTCAGTATGAAATCAACTAATTTATGATTCAGTTTTGATGGAATTACTGTTTTATGACATAAATAAGCCAGTTTAGAGCACTTTTGATGGTTGCTGCTATCCCTTTGTCAGAATGACATTATGCCTGACTTATTGTCCTAAATGCACAGTTGCCTTCCACATTCAATGTAGCACTTGATATTTAAGTTATTTAAATAAGCAGCTGCTTCTTATTTTATGTACTACAGGGTTTCCCAGCCCTGAACATGGAGGTCAGATAGAGCTGGGCAATATGATTATTGTGATAAACTATAAAATATCACAAAATTGTTTTTTGAGTATGATATTAAGATATGCTCAGAAAACCCTGTCAAACTTCATGTTTAATTTTAAGGAGAGCGTCATTAGTCTTCCTTAAGTGAACATATCAAAATGATTTCTATATTGATTTTTTAGAAAATATGGCAATATGATAAGATATTTTTGCCATATCACCCACTCCTAAGGTCAGGTGTCCAGCACAATTTAGTGATTTCTCTGCTCAAACACAGCTGGTTCTTCTAATGATTTGTCAGGTTTAGTGAGTGTGTTTTTGGAGGGAAACTGCCAAACTGTACTAGAGACGAAACTGGTGAACCCTGCTATATAAATGAATGAATATTAATATCCATGTTTCTCTGTCTCTAATTAGAGTACTCAATACAAAACAGTAGATCGAGTAATCCAAGCTGTTAAAAACCTATGTTGTGCGCTGGATGAGGTGGAAACTCCAGCCATCGCTGATGGTGTGAAGAAACTGAAGCATTTGGTCAACCTCCCAAAGTCCCGCTCCCCAGAGGTTTGAGGACATAAAATATTTGGATCATGAAAATTTTTTTATACACTATGCAATTCTTAGATTAAAAAAGACTAGACTAAAGAATTCATGCCACTTTCTTATTTCACAGACTGGTACCAAATCTGGAATTCAAGCTAATAGTAAGTTTTAATAATAAATAAAGCTGTATTGTTTTTTGTAGCAATAATGGGTAAGGCTGGAGACGTTGTTTCCTAAGTTCAGTGTCCGTATAAATTATTTCTAGTGCTTTCATCTTGCTTATCCTGCATTTAAAGTAGTAGGTGTGTAAAGTAGTATGTTGTATAAATAGAATGTTCAGTGTTCAGAATTTCTGTTCAATACAGCCAATTTTGTGCCATTGTGTGTACATTTAATTAAAAATATCTTTTTCTGCAACTATAGGCAAGAATCTTGTCTTTTACAATGTCTTTCTGTTTATAGGTTGTTCTAGCAAAGTGGAGGAGTGCGTGGAGGGACTAACGAATGCAGTGTATGACTTATGTAAGCTCTACCTACGCTCTTTTAATCTGGTCTGCCCTGGTCCTGTTGAGCAGGATCCTGCAGAAGAGAAGAGAGACAGCAGAGAGGCCTCTGGCACAACAGAGCATGTGCAGTTCACTGTGTATGCCATACATGGAATTTCTGCTGCATGGGTCAGCAGGTAAGAGTGGTGCAGTTCAATGTAAATTCATATGTGATTTTAAGATCCACTGCTTGTTTTGGTGGAAAGCTTTGAAATATCACAGCCTCTATCACCATTTACTATACTTAAACTTTTATCAACTTTATGACTACAGTGATATTTCGAAATTTCTGTGAAATAATAAAGTTGTCAAGATATACATAAAGTGAGAGTCAGACCACACCAGAGTGGTTTCATGTTAAGTGATGTAGAGAAAATTTCACATTCTCTTTACAAAAGTGGGGATAGAAACCAGGATTCTTTAGGTCTACAATGCAAATATAGCCATTTTCTTACTTTTCAAATAACTAGTAAATGGTTTTTTAGGTGATCTTTTTATCGTAAAATAGTGGTAAATCTGTAAAAAAATGTTTTGGGGTACTATACATATATCCATATGTGTACCTCTGTCAGTGTTTTTTTTTTGTCATATATGGGCAAAGGTTGTTCTCAAAACTATTTTAAGACAACATCTCACAACATCTCCTACATTTCAAACCGTAGGAGTTTACTGCACAGGAGTATTGGTTTTTAAGAGTAGTTGAAACAGCCAGAACATACCACATTCCAGATCTGCAGTATCTGGACATCTACTACTCAACTTCTCTTTCTTCTACTCAGTGCATCTTTGAAAACCTAAAAAAAAAAGGCTGGGGGACTTTCTCTGCTATGGCTGAAATTGATGTGGCCACTGATTTCCGTTTAGAGCTGCAGAGCAAGATGGAGCAATACTACCAGAAACATATACAGTCCATGCAGAGTTCCAGATATCTAACAGTTGTGTGTGTGTGAAACAAAAAGTTGTTCCTTGTCATTCTTGTACTACCCATATTTTCCTCAGCATGGCATTTGCTCTTTATAAGGAACCATATAAGCAACTTTCCCTTATTTCTTTTTGTGCAGATATGTAACCTGTACTTTTCCTGTTCATCTAGTTATGAAAAATACTACCTGATGTGTGCCCTGACGCACAATGGTCGAAATCTTTTCAAGCCTGTCCAGTCCAAGAAAGTTGGAACATACAAGAGCTTTTTCTTTCACATCAAATGGGATGAGTTGTAAGTGATCGGTCTCTTGAGCTTACCTGCACAAAAACATCATTTGCTGAACTTGGAAATGGATTTAGTAAAAACTGTGTACATGTAGACACATGACTGCAGCCTTTTCTAATGATAGATCTTTGTTCCTTTTATTTTAGGATAAACTTCCCCTTCTCTGTGGCCTTGTTACCACTGGAGACCATGCTGAGTCTCTCTCTCTATGGCATTCTTAACCAAAATACTAGCAACTCACCTGATTCAAATAAGCAGCGCAAGGGACCAGAGCTCCTGGGCAAAGTCACCATGCCCCTCTTTGACTTTAGAAGGTAAGGCATTTCAGAAGATATTTCTTCAGTTGACAATGCTTCAAAGTGCTCTTTTGTTTTTTTGTCACATTTTTAATCAAGTATGTATGTATGTATGTATGCATACATTCATTTGTTCATTCATTTTCTTTGCACTTTCTTTCTTAGATGCTCTTGACCACAATAGTTTTTTGTGTCTGACATTTGGATTGTCTGTCTGTGGGGCAACTATCTCTGTTACAATGCTTGTGAGCCACTGATACCTTCATTGCCATGTTTTAGGGTGCTATCCCAAGGAACCAAGCTGCTGAATCTGTGGTTATCTCCTCAGTCTTCCCCATGTGGAGCTACAGGGAAGAGGAAGAATCTGGCAGAGAGAATCATACTGCAGGTAATACGTTCACGCATAACTTTGCCACATTTCCACACACCGTTCCAATTCCACACCTTCCTGTTTGCTCCATCCAGACATTGTGTTTGTTTTTTAAACCTTTTTCTAGTTGTTGCTTTTATAGACATGGTCTCCGGTTTAGTTACATATGACAGTGCAATTTTTCTGAAGGTAAGATACCAGCTGACCAATTTTAAGAAAGTTTCCCAGTTAATCCATCACAATCGCTCAAGATACTCCTTAACACAGACAATAACAACAGTGGCAGTGAGCAAAGAAACACTGTGGGAAGCTTTCTGGAGTTCAACTCAAACTGAGAGAATGTCCACATCGACAACAGGCTACCCACAGCACAGAGGTGGACTTAAATAAACAACCTCCGTGCTTTTCTATATCAAGAGCTGTGTGGATGATGTCAGAGTGGACAAGAAAATAACAATGTATTCACATCAGAAACTGTGGATAAACAAAAAGGTATAAAATCTCTTAAAAACACGTAACAATGCTTTTAAGGCTGTCAATGTCACAACATACCATTATGCCAGATCGAACCTTAACAAAAGAATAAAGAAAGCCAAGGACATCCTTAGACAGTGAGTAGAAGACCATTTAACAAAGTTGTCTTGAAGAGTATGTGGCAGTACATACATAAAGGCCATCACAGACTACAAAAGTAGCCTGGTATACCCTCACAGTGAGGTCACACTGTCTAACGAGCTCAGCACCTTTTCTTGCTTTGAAATCAGCAAAAGTGTGATGAACACAAGAATTCCGACCACAGTGAATGAACAGTGTCTCACACTTAGCTTACATGATGTGCAGCGTATGCTGCAGAAGGTTAATCCATGCTGTGGGTTCAGAGTGTGTCAGGGCAGGTACTTAAGGACTGTGCCGTAGGTCAACAGATATGTTTGGGCCGTAGTGAACAAACGCACACACTATAAAACAATGGACTCAGAACAAGGTACATAGGCCGGTGGTACTGTACATTCCTGGAGTCTTATTAACATGACTCCCACTGCATGATGAAATTAATGTGTTGTTTTCGTAGTTTGAGGCTAACAATGCTAACACCAGCCACCTGGCTAGCTATAGCAGCAGCCTGCTGAAGGAGTGTGTGGTCAGTGGTGTAGCTGTAATTTCTGTGTCAGCATGCAACATTTACAGGGTGCTGAAGCAAGTGAGCACAAAGAAAGCTGCAGGATTGGATAGAAGTTTGAGATGTTTTCTGAGAAGTTCCACTGACCAGCTTTATTTTCAATATGTCTCTGGCGTACGTAGTGTGTTGTGCATACATGCTTCAAAAGATCCAAAATTGTTCCAGGGCCAAAGCTCAACAAGCTCTCCAACGTACCACCCTGTAGCTTTAGTCATGAAGGTGTTTGAGAGGCTTGTAAAGACTCTCATCTGCTCCTCTTTTTCTCCGGATAACAAAAATTTTGTTATCCGGTGTCAACCAGAGGAGGATGGGTTCCCCCTTCTGAGCCTTGGTTCCTCCCAAGGTTTCTTCCTA
>JBBPDA010042089.1:0-14356 GCA_037974385.1 Arnoldichthys spilopterus
CTCTACCCTCACTCGTGAACAAGACTCCAAGATACTTAAACTCCTCCACTTGGGGCAGTACCTCCTCCCCGACCTGTGAAGGGCAAACCACCCTTTTCCGGCTGAGAACCATGGTCTCGGACTTGGAGGTGCTAATCCTCATCACCGCCGTTTCGCACTCGGCTGCGAACCGCCCCAGCGCCAGCTGCAGGTCCCCGATATTAGATCGATATTAGATATTAGATCATGCCATAAGATATTAGTGTAAATGAATCGGAAAAAGGAGGCCTATGTGTGTTTGCTAATGGCAACTATTCCTAAGCAGCCAGCTATGGCCCAGTCATACCATCACTGACAGCAAACAGCATTTTGAATGGTTGAGATTTCATCCACTGCTCTAAGCCCACTGATATCTTCAACCCCAAGCATCTGATAGAGCCTACTAAGAAAGATTAGAGAGAGTGTATGATTTCTCTTGTGGTCAGCATGAGAAAACCTGGAAAACCATGCGGGCAGACTGAGATCATGGGCATACTTTACACATAGATTTCCAGAGATGGAGTGGAGAAAAAAAGGTAAGGCAACATCTGAATATAACATCTGAAGTTAGAGAAGAGATGAGAAGAGCTGGAAAGAAAAGAGGAGAAGAGAAGAGAAGAGAAGGGAAGGGAAGAGAAGAGAAGAGAAGAGAAGAGAAGAGAAGAGAAGAGAAGAGAAGAGAAGAGAAGAGAAGAGAAGAGAGCTTATATCAAATGTGCACAGACTGGCAAAAGCCGTCACGTTTGAGTAGACTGCAGATTTGAGGCGCCAGCGTGTTAATCATTAAGTCCTGGTCGTCTAAACAAACACACAGCATGTTAATCTCACGCTGGCTGAGCCCTCATTACACTGCCATTGTGCCATGCATGTCTCCTCTGCTTCCACACTACTGGATGCCAGTAAGCTGAAGAAGACTGACGTCACATGGCAAAGGCTTTGAAGCTTTGGCTGCTTTGGGGATGTTATGATACACCATTGACACTGACCTCACAAACAGTGTGCTTGATATTGATCCCTTCATACAGTGCAACACCATTTACCATGCTGGGCTTGGTGCTTGTTGGCTACTATATGTTTGCCATAACCAATATTAGTATTTGCTTGCCTGCCAAACAAACAAAATACTGTTGCTCAGAAAGGTGGAAACTTTAGCTAATAATTCATATAAGGTTTTTAAAAAAAATGTCTTGAAGCAAGTACAACAGTTCAGTTGCTGTAGATTCAACTACAACTAACTTCTGAATATCCAACTGAAGCATGTATGATATACAGCATTACAACATGCTACAGTGTTACAGTGATTCCATTACTTTTTGAAGTGACAAGCGACACTACTAGTAGGGGAACAGCATCTTTCTCAAGGGTACCTCAGTGGTACCAAGTGAATAACAAGTGAATAAAAATGCTGTCAAAATTGGCCAAAAATTTATTTTATTATTACTTCTAAAGAAAACACACAGGTTTGAACCATTCAAATGTTTATTTTTAGACTTTATGTCCATAAGAGAAATGGTAGGCTAACTGTAGTTTACTTACAAGTTTACCTCCAGGTTCCAGAGTATTGCCATTTACTGCCCAAAATCAGTAAGCAATCCAAATCCAATCCAAACAAACCCATACAGGGCTTTTTACCTTGTTTGTTCAGTTTCTGCCATCATTACAACATAATTTTTTTACTCTGGTTTAAACGGTGTCATCAATGAAAACTGACATGAAGACACAGAAGTAACTTTCCCTAGTAAGTAATTATTTGTAGATGCAAAAAAACAGTATTTTAATAAATATAAAATACATTACTAGTAACTGTATCTAATTACTCATTTTTAGTTTTCAGCTTCCACAACACAGGTCATGTCAGGTGATTCCCACCTACACACTGGTGGTGAATACACAGCTAAGACAGAACAAGTGTTTTTTTTCCCATTTCTAGTAATGCAAGTAAAGTGATCTACCATGCTATTCTTAAGATCTGTTTATTTTCCAACACATATTAGGAAACTCTCTGGGAACACTGAGATTAGTCAGGATGCTCATGAAGAGCAAAAGACAGGTGGGCAGAAAGAAACTAATGGGACATAGAAAGAAAGAATTTTTACCAAAAACTTTAGTCCAGAGTTATAACAAAACATCCCACAAAAAAGAACGCAAAATGAGAGAGAAACAGACACAAAGAATAAAATGGTGTAAGAAAGAAAGAAAGAAAGAAAGAGAAAAGGGAAAACAAAATAAAGCATACACTAAAGAATAAGGTTAGAGGCAGAGGCAGTGATAAAGGAATAGACAGTGCGGGGTGATTTCCATAGCCAGTAATATTCATCTACAGGATGTGTGAGGGCAGCTGCTCGCCATTCCCACGCCTGACACTGCTCACCATCACACACTATCCCAAGCAGTGTGAGTGTTACAGGGTGTGGGAGAGGGGTACAGTCTGATTTTTTATGAATGCACTTCAGTCCAGTCAAGCTTCTACTGGAGATGCAGCAGTGATAATTCCACTCATCTGTGGTGTGTGCTCCTCCACAGCCTTCCCCTATTCTTAATTATCATCTACAAACCATGAGTACTTTCACACACTTCTCTCAAATTGAGCTAAATACCACACACACACACACACACAAACACACACACACACACACACACACACACACACACACACACACACACATTCACACACACAAGAAATCCTATGAAATAAAAGCATAGATCTGATCCAAACACACTACAAATATCCCATTGTTCCTTGTCTTGCAGCACCAACCCACCTCTCAGCCTGTGCTGAGAAAGCTTGTTCTCTCAAATCACACACATACACACACACACACACACACACACACACACACACACACATACAGCACTGATGTGGGAATTACTGAGAGAGACTCCTCCATCTCCCTCTAAAAGTAAGTGTGGGAGAGACTGAGTGAGTGGGTGAGAGAGTACGTGAGTAAGTGAGTAAATGAGTGAGTGAGTGAGTGAACAAGCAACGGAAAGGGATGGATGGAAAGAAAGACAGGCACTGTTGGAGGTAGGGTTAAAAGGACAACACAGACTGGAGAGGGGGAAGAGGGAGAAAACCTGGATGGGGGTGAGGACACAAGCAAGCCGTCTGTATAAGTATGTGGGTATGTGTATGTGAGAGACTGTACAGTTCTCATCTTCCTCCCATTTTATGTGGGCAGGTTGTGTGTAGATGGCTATTACACACTGTTTAAATTGTTATCATATGTACTGAAGGTGGAATGAGTGTTTATCTTTTAGCCGAACACTGGACAAGAAGAATGTGTATAGAGTGATAGCAGGGAGGAAAATACTAATCTACAAGAAGAACTCTACTGCCTTTTTAAAGTTCCCTAAAGATGACATACATGATTACACCATCCTCTGTTTAGATCTGGGAAGTGTGTGAAAGTCTGTAGATGGAAGACTCTTAAGGCAAAAATAAACTAGACATGCTTAAATATGACATGTTAATTTTTTATAAAAAATAACACTGTTCCAGCATAAAAATCAAATTTTAACTGTGAAACACAGTGGTGATAGTAGGTAATTTGGAGCCCTTTTCCCCATTGGGCCATTATAGCTTGGATGGCACAATAAAATGTCAGCATACACATCTGTTAACTGACAGAGGTCCCATAGCACACATGGTCACTCTACCAAAATGGACAAAGCACTAAAAATATACAAAAAGTGTATTTTGGAAATGCTAAACAAAAGTCTAGAACACAGATCTCTAAACCCGGGCTAAAATTCCTCTATGTCAGTTTTAGTTAGTTAGTCATATTTTGCACTATAATAATACACAAAGAATAAAATGAAATACAATAAACAATATAGCTACAAAATAATAAAAAGAAAAAGAGGAAGAGAAAAAAAGAGAATGTAAGTGCTGTGTATGAGTGATCATTTGTGAAGTGGATATTAACTCCTGTACAAACTTAGTATTAAATGAATGTCATGAATAGTAAGAATCTTGAGTTTCAGAAATAGAGGAGCAGATGAGACCTCTGACTGGTTTGCAATGCAAAAAACGTTTCTGAAGGACCAGAATGTATTGGTAAGTAGTAGAAAAAGTACTGGCCCCAACTATATTACAATATGAAAGGTATGGATAAATTAAACTGTAGTAAATTGTAAGAAGAGAGTTTATGGTGGTAAAATAATTCTCCTTATTAAACCAATAGATTAATTCATTTATTTGCTGAGTCAGTCAGTTTGGTCTTTCGAACACAGACCTTTATCAACAATAATTCCCAAGAACCTTGTAGTTGATACTAGAGGCATCTCAACAGACCCTATATACAACTTTGTGATACATCCTTTGAATATGAGTTTTTTCCACAAACAATGATAAAGTTAAAGAACTAGGGTTGTGTCTGCAAACATTACTGGAAAAAGTATATTGGAGACATTAGGCAAATCATTAATATAAATATGGAATATTCATGGTCCAAGAATGGATCCCTGAGGAACTCCACAGAGTAGTCTTGCTTTGTTGGAATAGCAACCTTTTACACAAACAAACTGACTTCTGTTATATAAAAATGTTTTAACCATTTGTGCATAATATCATGAAAATCATATTTATGCAACGTTTCCAATAAAATATGATGGTTAACTGTATGAAAAGCTTTAGAAAAGTATATGAAAATACTACAAGTAAATGTATTATTTTGTAATGCAGAAATAACTTCAATCAGGTGAAGCAGAGCCATTTAAGTGGAATTATTATTTCGGAATCCATACTGGTGCTTAATTAGAATTTAATTACCATCTAGACAAAAAATAATCCTTTTACAGTATATGGTATAATATTTTAGAATATTATATATCGATGACAAAATAAAAATAGATCTATAATTATTAAAACAATTTGGATCATCCATTTTAAACAAAGGAATATCTTTGGTAATTTTTAAATCCTCAAGTACAGCACCTGTTTTTAAAGACAAAGAATAAAATGTAAACAAGAGGCTGCATTATTGAGTATTGATGCTGCTCAAAGTGGTCACATTACCTTTAGATAGCAGAGGTTCATATAATTTTGCCAATAATGACATTAAACATGGATGCCTTTGTCCAATAAATCATTAAAAAGCATTCATTTGTTTGTGTCATTTATTTTAATTGAGATTTTATCTATTGTTATAACATTGATGAAGCTCTAATTAAATTTTAGGCCAGATTTACTTGAATGAGAGTTCTGTTTTTCTATCATGTGTATATATTAGATAAGAATGCTTACTGCTTAAATCTTCAAATTAAAATTTGCAAGCTTAGCATAACACTGAGAACAATAGAAGGAATAGAGGTTTATGAGATTATGTTCATTATTATTATTATTATTATTATTATTATTATTGATATGATTGATCAAACATTATCAACTATTATTAATAATAATAAATAAAAGAATTTAATGTGTATTATTATTATTATTATTATTTATTATTATTATATATTTCCCCCCAGTTTTCTTCACTATTAGGTAATGTCCTATTTCACTGCTTAGCTAAGACTCCCCCATTTAACAAAACCCAGTGATGGTGATGATTGGCATGTACTTTCTCCAAGTCAAGACAAGTTTCTGACCTGTTACTAACACTAATACAACATTACTGGATAGCTTAATGAGATTACTAATATACATTCATACATACATACATAGTTGGTTCAACCACACAAGACCTGGTTTGCTTTTTCACTGGCCACCATAGAGAGCCACCATACACATTATATCATTATATAATTTTGTATACTACCTTGCAGTCCCAACAATGGGATATCTGGTACATTTTATGGCATATATTGCAATATTTTTTCAGCAAAGGCCTTTTGATTTCTGGGAAATAAATACAGATTCAGGTTCATATTCAGAAAATGTTATTGAACCCGGAGGAAATTGTTCGTTACAGCAGCTCAGACAGACAGAAAAGACAAAGAGACATTAAGTGACAAAGAGTAAGAAAAATCTAAATTAAATAAAAATAGAATAGAATAGAAAAAAAAGTATATATAAAATTATATACGAATATAATTGCACTTTAATCAAAATATACCATATAAACATTCTATAACACTATATACTATTACTATACACTATGTAACATTATATAACATTATATGCCAGATCATTTACACTATATATTATAACTACAGTGTGTAAACAGCTGTATGAAACAGTATTGTGCTTTAAGTCAGTATTGCACATGGGAAAAGGAGTATATTGCACTTCCTGAAAGTTATATTGTCACGATAGGTGGGGGTGTTTGAGCAGGAAGCAAATGCAGAGCAGGGTGTAAGACTAAAAAGAGATTTATTAAACAAAAATGATAAACACTACAAAACACGAACTGAAAGCAAAACACGAGGAACATAAATGGGGCACGAACACAACACGAAGGCTACATGGCATGAATCTAGGAACACGACAAGAACCAAGAGACATGAGGGTAAACTTGGGCTTAAATATTAACATGAAATTGACGACACCTGGAGACGAGACGAGACGCAGCTGGGAGGTGGGGCAACTAGAACACGAGGGCAAGACACGTGGCTAAAACAAAAACAAAAACATGAACACGTGAAGCAACGAGGGCAAGGTCGTTACAGAGCCCTCCCCCTAGGCGCAACGTCCCGGTGCGCTAAACCCTGCCCACAACCGGGCATTGACCTAAGAGAAGGGCAACACAAGAACACAAGGAAGCTAGACAAAACACATGGACAACAGCTTAGACAACAACTCCAACATGGGCACAAGGACAGGGAACACCAAGGGAAACATGAAATGGGGTTGAGGAGGCAAAGTCCCGGGCGGAGGGAACACAGTCCTGGGCGGGGGAAACAAAGTCCCGGGCGGAGGGAACACCATCCTGGGCCCGAAAGGCGTGAAGGCGGCACCCGATGACATCAACGGCATCCAGGGGGGCCCAGGTGGTGCCTGTGACATCCAGGAGGAGCCAGGTGGTGCCCGTGACCTCCGGGCGGAGTTAGGCGCCGACTGCGACCCGGAGGCAGGACCCTCTGGCGTCCTCGTCGACCTGGCTGTGGCAGGGCTCTGCGGCGTTGCCTTCGTCGACCCGGACGTGGCAGAGCTCTGTGGCGTCGCCCTCTGCGACCCAGACATGGCAGGGCTCTCCGGAGAAGCACTCCTTGGCGTCGTGCCCTCCGGCAAAGCACTCCTTGGTGTCGTGTCCTCCGGCGAAGCGGTCCTTGGCATCGTGCCCTCCGGCGAAGCGGTCCTTTGCGTCGTGCGGTCCCCGACGGTCCCCGATGCTGCTTCCATAGTATTGGTCGGTCTTTGTGTCATGATAGGTGGGGGTGTTTGAGCAGGAAGCAAGTGCAGAGTGGGGTGTAAGACTAAAAAGGGATTTATTAAACAAAAACGACAAACACTACAAAACACGAACTGAGAGCAAAATACGAGGAACATAAACGGGGCACGAATACAACACGAAGGCTACATGGCATGAATGAACACGACAAGAACTAAGAGACATGAAGGTTGACTTACAAAGACCGACAAATGTGCACGCAAAACCTGGGCTTAAATATTAACATGAAATTGACGACACCTGGAGACGAGACGAGACGCCGCTGGGAGGCGGGGCAACTAGAACACGAGGGCAAGACACGTGGCTAAAACGAAAACAAAAACATGAACACGTGAAACAACGAGGGCAGGGTCATTACATATATTAAGACTGTGTGGTATAATTACGAATGTAGTATATAAATATACACAGTAAAAGATGCAGCAGCAAACAGGATATTGCACATAACTGATAAATTAAAAATTAATTGTAATAAAATGTACAATAAATTTAGTGTACAATATGTACAATATATTTTGAACCTTGTAAGAACAGTTAACAGCTGGTTTTGGAGGTAAGTGAAATTCAGGAGGAGGAGTTATAGAGTCTGATCAGTTTGTTGAGCCTCTTGGCGTCACCGCATAGAAGATGGCGCTGGCCACCCCAGACTCTTAAAAAATCCACAGCATGGTGTTGCAGACCTTAAAGGATCTAAGTCGCCGTAGAAAGTAGAGCCTACTCTGACCCTTTTTATATGTGGCCAGTGAGTTATTAAACCAGTCCAACTTTCTGTCAGTGTACACTCCTAAATATCTGCATTCCTGAACAATCTCCACATCCACTCACCTGATGGACAGGGAGGTGACTGAAGACTGTGATCTTTTCCCAGTTCATCCACCAGCTCTTTGGTTTTGCTGATATTAAGCTGCAGCTGATTCAGCACACAACAGCCAACAGAACCATCCACATCCCTCTTGTATTCAGTCTCATCACCATTCCTGATACTTCCCACTAGATCAGAGTCATTCAAAAATTTCTGCAGATGGCAGCCCTCTGTGTTGTTGTTGAAGTCCCTGCTGTACAAGGTGAACAGGAACAGAGACAGAACTGTCCCTTGTGAAGCTCCAGTGCTACACATCACGGTGTCAGACACACAGCCCTGTAGCTACACATACTGTTGCCTCCCAGCTGGGAAAATAATGTACCTAATAAAACTACACCAAGTAAAAGTTTCTACTTCATAAATTAATTATGCTTTTAATCTTGCTTTAACACTAACATTCATTTTGAAAAAAAAAAAATCCTGAAATGCCAAAAAGCTTACCAGTGGGTCAGGCATTCAAGGCATGCAAGGTATTGCAATGAGAATATGGCAAATAACACATTACACTCTAGTTTAATGTCAATGGCCTTTAAAAAAAAAAAAATCATTGCTGAGTTTGGAAATTTGTATATTCAAAGAGTCCACAGCAATCCCTGTCCCTCACCTTGTGCTCTCCTGCATCCTCTCCCCCTCCTTCTGCACCTTTTGCCCCCATCTTCCTCCCCAGTGGCCCTGGCCCGGGAAGCTGAAGGCTGTCTTTGTGTGTTGATCCCAGAGAGATGTTAACCCCTGGTCCCTGTACGCAAAGCCCACACAAAGGAAGCACTTACTAACCACTAAAGCCTTAAGAAACAGTGTTTTTCAAATGTGACCCATGCCTGAACAGCCAGACATCGGTGTGTGTGTGTGTGTGTGTGTGTGTGGGGTGGGGGGTGTGTTGGGGGGTCAGAATTCAAAATCAAAATACTCACCTGTTCCCACAGACTTTAGTGAAGTCATTACCTTTACTTGGATGATGGTGCTGCTTATTGGATCTTTGTAGAAAGAAAGTGAATTCTGAGACAGGCTTTTATTTGCTCAGACGTTACCCAGATGATCTTATGAACTATTACACTCTTTGCATTTGGAGTAATCTTTGTTGGTCAAGAGGGAAAATTTTTCAATTTCTTTAATTTGTATTTTGCCATCTTTTGTACCATCTGCCTGACTGTGGGTTGGTGGAGCCCACACTCTTTACATATGGTTTGTAACGTCTTCCAGCACAATGAGCAACAGCTTTTTATAAGTCTTCAGCTGTTTATAAGTCTCCCCTTTGCTCATGCCATCATACACTTTTATATATATTTTGTCAAACAGACCATACCACAGCATACTTCACCCAGGGAGAATATATATAAATTACACATTGAATAAACATTAGCTATTTAATGTATATTACACTGACTGTATTATCGTATTGCCTAGGAATTGGTCTACAGAACCTACTTATTACTATACTATATTACTATATTGCAGTGTTTGTTGAATAGTCTGACAGCAGCTAAAAGTTGCCAACTGCAGTGGCTTTTCCTCATACAATGTGGGTGTAACAGGCATCTACTGAAGGAGCTGCTTAGTGCTGACAGGGTGCTCTGCATGGGGTAGGAGGTGTTCTTAAGTGGGGAAGAGAATTTAGCCATGATTCTTCGGACACTGACTACCTCTACTGGATCAAGGGGGGCATCCCAGAACAGAGCTGGCCTTCCTGATCAGCCTGTTCAGTCTCTTCCTGTCTGCAGCAGAGATGCTGCTACCCCAGCAAACCACACCATACGAAATAGCTGATGCTACCACAGAGTCATAAATACTGTGTACCTTATACCCTAAGAGACCTAAGTATCTGCAGAAGATATAGTCTGCTCAGTCCTTTAGAAGGCATCAGTATTATGAGTTCAGTCCAGTTTATTGTTTAGGTGAACACCTAGGTACTTAAGAATACACAATCCCAACATCCTCTGGATGCTTACTGGTGATGGTGGAGAGTCATTGTTTCTAAATTGATCAACCACCATCATCATTTTCTCTTCACATTTATTTGGAGGTGGTTCCACTGGCACAAGTCCATAAAGTTTGGGTGAGTTTCCTGTACTCCCTGGCTACTCTGCTAGTTGTAGGATGAGTCTGCAGTATAGATGTATAGTTGTAGACCAGCTTCAATGAAGCAAAGGCAAGTCCAAATGACCAGCATCAATTGAGTCACAAGAGGTTTGAGTTTAAGTAAAGAGCTAGTCCAAATAAAAAAGACACAAAAAACCTATTCGAGACCTGTGTGCTACAGTGACACACAGTATAGCTGCTATTTTAAGATGATTGCATTGCATAATTACCTGGAAAGATCAATCTGCAAATACAGTATAACAGCAATATGCAGCACTAGGCTGTATAATTCATTTTCACCAACATCGTGTCTGTGGCTAAAATAAAAATAAGGAGCATGCATGCATCATGTGGACTGCTCAAATAAGAATTTTAATTGTTCAAGCTGAAGAACTAAAATTGAACTTTCTTACAATGTGGCAAGACAAAGATTTTAATCTTTATTCTTTCAAAACAAAGGTATACTATACAAATACAAAACATTGTGGGTCCCTTGTAAATATGCTAAAAGTAAATGTATAATTTTTTTAAAGTACTCATTAGGGGAAGGTTACCTTTTGTATTTAACGCTGTTTATTATTTCCCCATCCAAATTTCAATATGGCCTGTCTCCAGAATGAACACTACAAGCCAGTCTTCTGGGCAGGGCTTTGTATGAAAACAGGTGTGGCTAAAAAAATGCCACCTGAACACTAGCAGTAAAGAAGAAACGGTCTACTGTGTATGTGAGCACAAGTGAGACGCTGGTGTGTCCTATGGAAGGAGCAGAAGAAGCTTACATAGCTTGACCCTCTTAGAGAAACTCTTCAGCATTAGGGCAACTTCCACCAGCAGCATGAAAGAGTAAATAAGTATTTTATCAGAACGGCTGTGATTTGGTCATAGATGCTAGACAAGAAAGGAAAGATTTTTCATAAAAGATTGTCATTGTCATTTATTTTCAAAAACCAACAACACAGGAACCGGCGTTCCGGTGCTCGGTAGGAGTCGAAACATTTTGGAAAATCTGTCGACTACTACCACCACACAAGTGTATCCCTGTGACCTCGGGAGGTCTACCAGAAAGTCTAAGGCCAGGTGGGACCCATGGGCAGCTGCCTGAGAGACTTTGTGGTGGCACAGACCGAGCAGGACTTCACCACCTGTTCTGTGGTGGTTCTCATTTTAGGCCACTGCTAGTGTGTACCCACCTGACCAACTCGACTCTCAGACGTTCAGGGACGAAGATCTTGTAGGCCGTACACTCAGGAGGCGTGTCCTTCCCTCGGATCTCTCTCTCTATCTCTTCCTCAAACTCCCATCTAATGGGAGCGACAAGCATGGCTTTAGGCAGGATGTGGTTGGTTCTTCCTCATCTCCCGAATCCTTCTCTGATTGTCGGGAGAAGGCATCTG
The DNA here is from genome assembly GCA_037974385.1 of Arnoldichthys spilopterus. Lineage (NCBI taxonomy): Eukaryota > Metazoa > Chordata > Actinopteri > Characiformes > Lepidarchidae > Arnoldichthys > Arnoldichthys spilopterus. The sequence goes on from JBBPDA010042089.1 coordinate 11,685, forward strand.
CCTTGCCATTTCGCTTGCCAGGATGATATAATAGAGAAAAGTTGAACTGGGTGAAGAACAGTGCCCACCTGGCCTGGCGCGGGTTGAGGCGTTTGGCGGCACGGAGGCACTCAAGGTTTTTATGCTCCATGAGGACCATGAAGGGGAACTTGGCCCCCTCCAACCAGTGCCACCACTCCTCAAACGCCAGCTTCATGGCCAACAACTCCACAGGCGTCATCTTCCTGGAAAAGAAAGCACAAAGAAACAACCTGTTACTGGTAATGTCTTTTTGCGATAAAACTGCCCCTACCCCATTACTTGATGTGTCCACCTGCAGGACGAAGGGTCTTTCTGGGTCGGGGTGCTTGAGGATTGGGGCCTGTGTGAACCTCTCCTTCAGGTCCTGAAAGGCTCTCTCTGCCTCCTCATTCCATTTCTTAAGGAGAGAGGTCAGCGGAGCAGCAACAAAGCTAAATCCCCTAATGAACCATCAGTAAAAGTAAAAGTCCGTACCCCAAGAACGGAACCACGGATGCGTGAAGTTTGCACTTCTCCACCTTGACGTACAGCTGGTTATCTAATAATCGATGTAACACTGCCCATACATGTTTAACGTGCTCAGCACAATTTAAAAATATTGTCAATGTACGTTATGACTGTCTTTCCTAGCATATTTCGAAATACTTCATTAATAAACGACTGGAAAACCGCCGATGCCAACGAGATGCCATATGGTACCACCAGGTACTCATAATGGCCGTTGGTTGTAGAGAAGGCGGTTTTCCATTCGTCTCCCTCTTTAATGCGCACAAGATAATAAGCTGATCTTAAATCTAGCTTTGTAAAGATTGTTTCCCCTCGTACCTGCTCTAATGCTGCAGGCACCAGAGGCAACGGATAGTGAAATGGTTTGATTACCTCATTCAGCCCCCTATAATCAATACAAGGTCGTAAACTTCTATCTTTCTTCTGTACGAAGAAGAAACCAGCTGACGGCTGGGAGGAGGACTGTCGAATGTAGCCTATATCAAGGGCTTCTTGAATGTAATGCTTCATGGCCTTCGTCTCAGCTCTCGAAAGGGGGTAAGTAGGCCGACAAGGGGGCATGCAGCCCAATTTTAAATCAATGACGCAATCCCAACTTCTGTGTGGTGGCAGATGGGTAGCTTTCTTCTTGCTGAATACCTCGGCTAGGTATCGGTATTCAGCAGGAATATTAGTTTTCACGACAGTCCCGGGGCCCTCCATGCTGGTGGCGGCGCAAGGCAGGGGAATGCAATGATTGTGGCAAAATGGTGACCACCCAATGATCTCCGGACGGAGCCACGAGATGCGCAGGTTGTGTTTTTTCAACCAGGGCAATCCCAGCACAATCTTGGGCTCCGCCGCTGAGATCACAAAAAAACTCAGCATTTCAGCACTGCCCCTACAGTTACGGTGACCGGCTTCATGCACTTACTTTGTTTGCTTTGGCCAATTGGCCTCCCATCTAGCGCCAACACAGAAACTAGTTGTTCAAAATATGTAAACTCGAGGCCCAACTCCTTCGCGAGTCGCTCCTCGATTAAATTGATTGCGGAGAGTCTACCAAGGCTGAAAGGACAAAAGGACTGTAGTGAGTTGCAAACTGAACCAGGACCATAAGGGGTTTAGCCAAGTGCAAAGGCTCTTCACTTACCTCTCTCCTTACTTCCCTGCTATCGCGTGGTTTGGAAGGGCACACACTCGCTAGATGTCTGACCCCCCCACAGCATTCGCAGTGCTTGAGCCTCAGCTTCTGTTCTCTCTCCGGGCAGGGTGGTGCCGCTGCTCCGATCTCCATCGGCTCTTCCGTAGGGGTAGCTGGTTTAGGCTGCAACCGCGCTGCCATCCTCCAGGGCCTCCACTCATGGACGAGGTTATCCAAACGTATGGACAGGTAGATGAGCGCGTCCAGGCTCAGATTTTCATTCCAGCACGCCAGCTTGGCCTTTAGTCTCTTGGTTAGCCCCTCCCTGTACACTCCGCACAGTGACATGTCATTCCAGCTGCTAAGGGCCACCATCGTTCGAAACTCCAGTGCAAACTCGGAGGCCTTGCGGCCCCCTTGGCTTTTTAAGGAGTTTAAGCAATCACTCACAGTGGTCTTTGCCGCTGAAGACACATCGGAGCTATGAAATGAACTCCTTGTAGCGGCATGTCGGCGGGTCTAGTCTGCTCCAGACCACTGCCACCCACTCCAGCGCTTTGCCCATGAGTAGCAAGATTGTGATGGCAATCCTCTTATGTTCCGATTCCACTGGCTGATGGGCGAAATACAGATCGCATTGGAACAAAAAGCTGCCACACATGTCCGAATTTCCAGCATACTTCTCGGGTTTACTCACGCTGCTCTCGGGAGTCGATAGGGCGGAAGTGACGGAGCGGGGGCGAGAGCCAAATTCTGCACTAGATTCTGGGACTGTATTCGCTGTTGCTACGGCAGGAGGGGCTTGCCGAGCTGGCAGCTGCACCAGAGCCTGGGAAATCTCCTCCAGGCTGGCTCGGATGGCCTGGATGGCTTGCTGGTGTCCGCCAAGCAATCTCCCTTGGTCCACGACGGCCCGGACGACATCCAGAGGATTGTCAAGTCAATCAAGTTTATTTGTATAGCACTTTTTACAACTGACGTTGTCACAAAGCAGCTTTACAGAAACCGGGTCCGAGCCCCC
>JBBPDA010042100.1:0-14353 GCA_037974385.1 Arnoldichthys spilopterus
GCCCGGGCTGGGACTCGAACCTGCGACCTTCCGGTCCCAAAGGCAGTGTCCTAACCACTAGGCCACCACTGCCTAGTGGTTAGGACTGTGTCACCCTGTTTGCTTGCAACCCTCCACACCACTAGCTGAGCATCTCTTGCTGATCTAAGAGCTCTTCCAGGCTGGTTTTTTCAAACATTTCCAATAGATATTTGGGGCCCAAACCATTAAGTGACTTATAGACAATGTGTAAGACTTTGAACTCAATTCTGGAACTGATTGGAAGCCAGTGTCAGGTCTTAAGGGCTGGAGTAATGTTCTCTCTTTTATTGGTTTTAGTAAGAATTCATGCAGCAGCGTTTTGGATAAGTTGGAGCTTTTTTATGGTCTTTTTAGGAAGGCCAATAGGAAGGGCATTGCATTAATCGACCCTGCAGAGGTAAAGGCATGAATAAGTTTCTCCAGGTCCTGCTTTGACACAAAATCCCTGACTTTAGCTATGTTCCTGAGAAGCCAGAAAGCAGATTTAGTCACAGCTTTAATGTGATCACGGAAATTTAGATCCATGATAACACCAAGATTTCTTTCCGCTCTTCTTTATATCCTTGGATCTTAGATAGGTAATAAGTTGTAATATTTTAACACTGAAAACAAAAATGGAAACAGAACTGCAAACAAACAGCTTATTTTTTATTTTGTCATGTGACTCACAGTCTGACATTACAGCAATTACAGGACTTTATTGTTCAAACACGAGTACTGTTAAAGATAAAAGATAAATATAATTCACAGTACTGTAAATAACTGAGACTAGCACCAAACCCAGCCTGTGAAGCCTTTGAAGTGACTGAACTGAACTGTAAAAGATCTTTATTTTGTATTAAGGACTAATCACCTGTTCCAGAAAACACTGCGCACCTTAAACTCACACTAGTTACTGAAGGCATTATTACCTGCTGATTATTACTGGCAGAAGGAAGGGCTCCTACAATCTCCAAACCTGTGCTGACTGGCCAGCAGGGGGCTTCAAATCCCAGAGTTACTCTGGATAATTTCTATTGTTTTATTTATCATGTGTGGAGCACTTTTCCACACCGAGAAAAACATTCACAGAATTACAGTAAACAGAGACACAGTGATTTATTTTGATAGTGAGGGGTTTTTTGTCACGGCTATTCTCCTCTCTGTGGAAGGTTCAGTTTTCCTCCTGGCAAGAAACGAGCGGCGACGAGTTAATTTCGCTCATCTCCAGCTCCGTCACCATGCGCCTAAAGTAGAGAATGCACAGATCACCTCACAGTCCACTCACTACAGCGCCTAAGCCCCCAACAACAGTCCAAAAAAAAATAAAGAGTTTATACTAACACCCCGCCTTAAGGGCTCAAATCATCAACAGCCCTAAAGGTTTAAAGAGCTCATAACTTCAAAGTGTCTAAAGAATTTAAGAGCTCATAACATCAATGTGTCTAAAGAATTAAAGAGCTCATAACATCAAAGTGTCTAAAAGATTAAAGAGTTTGTACTAACACCCCGCCTAAAGGGCCCAAATTATCAACAGCCCTAAAGGATTAAAGAGCTCATAACATCAAACTGTCTAAAGAATTAAAGAATTTATACTAACACCCCGCCTAAAGGGCCCAAATCATCAACAGCCCTAAAGGATTAAAGAGCTCATAACATCAAAGTGTCTAAAGAATTAAAGAGCTCATAACATCCAAGTGTCTAAACAATTAAAGAGCTCATAACATCAAACTGCTTAAAGAATTAAAGAGCTTATATTAACACCCTGCCTAAAGGGCCCAAGTCATCAACACCCATAAAGAATAAAAGAGCTTAAAACATCAAAATATGTCTAAAGAATTAAAGAGCTCATACAATCAACCCTCCTAAAGAATGAAAGGGTTTATACCATAAGACTGCATAAACAATTTAAAGAACTCATATCAAACTTGCGAAAGAATTAAAGGGCTTATGTCACCATAAACAATGATTATTTAAACTTTTTTACAGAATAAGACTTTAATGTTTAGAGTGTAAATTTGTAGTTAATTGAAATCTCAGATCAGTCCAGTATGAAGACTAAGTTGCACAAACTGCTTATTTTCAGCTCATTTTGAGATTCGCATTTATCTGCCCATTCAACCTACAGTAGTTTACTCCACAATTCAGCCTACAGCAGTTTAGCCCCACCCATTAAGCCTATGTCAGTTAGCTTCACCTATTGACTCTACAGCAGTGTGGTTCCACCCATTAAGTTTGCTGTGTATGTGACCCCACCTGCCCTCCTCCACATCCTGGATGGTCTCAGGCAGTCGGGCTCGGAGCGTCTCAGGCAGCAGAAAGGCCATGCTGCCGCTGACGATGGCCATGATGGAAAACACCAGTGGGGGGGCAGAATTCCATACGTCCTTCAGCATGATGAGCAGGGGGGCCAGGGACCCCCCCAAACGACCCAGGAATGAAGTATAACCCAAACCACACTGCCTGAGACACACACACACACACACAATTGTTAATGTGTTGTTGGTGGGTGGGGTCATACCAATCAGAAGATCAGTATTTCTGATTGGATAAAAATTCAAAAAAGTGTAAATATGCAGCTATAATGATGTGTGTGTGTATGTGTGTGTGTGTGTGTGTGTGTGTGTGTGTGCATGAGTTTCTGTGTGTATGTGTGTGTACCTGACTACAGTAGGAAAGAGCTCTGCGGTATAGAGGAAGGCAATGGTGAACGCAGCTTCAGAAAAACCTTTACCACACACTGCTACACCTGTACGCACTCCTGCATAATCTACACGTGGACACACACACACACACAGACACACACACACACACACACACACACACACACACACACATACAAATCCCACATTAATTCTATCATACATTACATCCAATTTTCCATTTGTGGACTGCACAGCCTGTGGAGTTAGTACTATGTTTTTGCTTACACACTACATCACACTGACTGACTAACTGACTGACTGAATGACTGTCTGATTCTCCGATTGTCTGACTGACTGATTCTCTGACTGTCTGACTGACTGACTGATTCTCGGACTGACTGACTCACTGATTCTCTGACTGACTGATTCTCTGACTGTCTAAGTGATCCTTGACTGTCTGACAGACTGACTGACTGATTCTCTGACTGTCTGACAGACTGACTGACTGATTCTCTGACTGTCTGATTCTCTGACTGACTGACTGATTCTCTCACTGTCTGACTGACTGACTGACTGATTCTCTGACTTACTCACTGACTGATTCTCCGACTGACTGGTTCTCTGACTGACTAACTCACTGTCTGCCTGACTGACTTACTGTCTGACTGACTGATTCTCTGACTGACTGATTTTCTGACTGACTGATTCTCTGACTGACTGACTGACTTACTGTCTAACTTACTGATCTCTGACTGACTGATTGACTGATTCTCTGACTGACTGATTGACTGCCTGACTGACTTACTCACTGACTGATTCTCTGACTGACTGACTGATTGATTGCTTCTCTGACTGACTGACTGCTTCTCTGACTGACTGTATGACTGACTGATTCTCTGACTAACTGACAGACAGACTGACTGACTCACTGATTCTCTGACTCACTGATTCTCTGACTGTCTAAGTGATCCTTGACTGTCTGACAGACTGACTGACTGATTCTCTGACTGTCTGACAGACAGACTGACTGATTCTCTGACTGACTGACTGATTCTCTCACTGTCTGACTGACTGACTGACTGATACTCTGACTTACTCACTGACTGATTCTCTGACTGACTGGTTGTCTGACTGAATAACTTACTGTCTGCCTGACTGACTTACTGACTGATTCTCTGACTGACTGACTGACTTACTGTCTAACTTACTGATCTCTGACTGACTGATTGACTGATTCTCTGACTGACTGATTGACTGCCTGACTGACTTACTCACTGACTGATTCTCTGACTGACTGACTGATTGATTGCTTCTCTGACTGACTGACTGCTTCTCTGACTGACTGTATGACTGACTGATTCTCTGACTAACTGACAGACAGACTGACTGATTCTCTGACTGACTGATTATCTGACTGACTGACTGATTGTCTCACTGTCTGACTGATTGACTGACTGATTCTCTGACTGACTAACTCACTGTCTGACTGACTGATTCTCTAACGGACTGATTATCTGACTGACTGACTGATTCTCTCACTGTCTGACTGACTGACTGATTCTCTGACTTACTCACTGACTGATTCTCTGACTGACTGGTTCTCTGACTGACAAACTTACTGTCTGACTGACTGTTTCTCTGACTGACTGATTTTCTGGCTGACTGATTCTCTGCCTGACTGACTGATTCTCTGACTGACTGACTGACTGACTTACTGTCTAACTTACTGATCTCTGACTGACTGATTGACTGATTCTCTGACTGACTGATTGACTGCCTGACTGGCTTACTCACTGACTAATTCTCTGACTGACTGCTTCTCTGACTCATTCTCTGACTGACTGACTGACTGATTCTCTGACTGACTGCTTCTCTGACTCATTCTCTGACTCATTCTCTGACTGACTGACTGACTGACTGACTGCTTCTCTGACTGACTGATTCTCTGACTGACTGACAGACAGACTGACTGACTGACTGTATTACTGACTCACTGTCTGACTGACTGACTTACTGTCTGGCTGACTGATTCTCTGACTGACTGTCTGACTGACTGTCTAACTGACTGATTTTCTGACTGACTGATTTTCTGACTGATTCTTTTACTGTCTGACTGACTGACTGATTCTCTGACTGTCTGACTGACTGACTGATTCTCTGACTGTCTGACTGACTGACTGATTCTCTGACTGTCTGACTGATTCTCTGACTGTCTGACTGTCTGACTGACTGATTCTCCAACTTACTGACTGATTGACTGATTATCTGACTGACTGACTGACTGATTCTCTGACTGACTGACTTACTGTCTGACTGACTGACTGTATGACTGACTAACATACTGTCTGAGTGACTGACTTACTCTCTGACTGACTGATTCTTTAACCAACTGACTGTCTAACTGACTGAATGACTGACTGACTATCTGACTGACTAACTCAATGTCTGGCTGACTGACCTGTGGGTATGAGAATGTTGATTCCGATCAGCATTCCAGACAGGATCAGTGACCATGCCTGACTATGTCTCCGGCCAATACGGTCCAGCAGAAAGTAAGTGCTCACTTTAGCGGGGATCTCAATGGCTCCATAGATAAAATGAGTGAGGAAGATATTGAGGCCAAAGCTGCTGATATTAAAGCTGATTCCATAATATGTGAATGCGACGGCAAACCTGCCCAGTCAGGAAATGAATATAATCACATTATGTACACACAATGCACACACACACACACACACACACAAACACACACACACAAACACGCACACACACTTAACCATTAGGGCTGGAGTTGATGATCACCACCATTATCAATTAATAGCTTCTTATTCATAATAATTATTAAACCATATCACTCCCTACACTTCCTGTAGTGTATTACACTACAGAAAAAAACCTGGAAGCACCTACTAACTCTCATCTACCTTAAGTAATCACACACCAGTCATCTGATTCATTAGCATATGCATTTAAATGAATACTACTTTTGCTAACAAATGTTGATTTGCTGTGATGCTGTACATATTTTACCTACCAGACAATCCCTGAACAAATAGTGATCTTGCGCAGCTTGGGTGTCCTCACCAGGTCCATATATGAGCTGCCTTTACTGGACTCCTCACTGATGATGACTTTGTGTAATGTCTGTTATTTACAAAGAGGAGGTACTCTTAGCATTAATATTTAATACTTGTGTAAAGTTTGTGGGCAGTGGTGGCCTAGTGGTAGGAACATTGCCCTGGGGACCACTGAGGTACCCTTGAGCAAGGTACCATCCTGCTACACTGCTCCCCGGGTTCCACGTGTGCACGTCTAATGGCTTAATTGCAGAGGTCACATTTCGTTGTGGTGCTTGACTGTGTTCACAATGACAAATATTCACTTAAACTTTAAAAGCATGTGTCTTGAGCCTGATACCTCTATGTCCAGTTTGGCGGTCTTGCCGTTGATCCTGGCACACTGCTGCAGGACTCGCTGAGCTTCCTTCACTCTCCCATTCACCAGCAGCCACCTGGCCGACTCAGGAATCCACCTGGATAGATGCACAATTTCATCCTTTTTAATTTTAAGCAGAATTCCATAGTAGCCCTTTTAGCAAGTGCTCCACATCAACAAAATCTTTCCTTAATCCCCTGTAAACATTAGCAATCATTTATCCCAATTAACAAAAGTTTTGGCCCTATTGCCCTTTTGGGCCAGGCTAGTGCCCTTTACTTGCTTGCCCACCACTAGGTAGCAGCAGTGCTATGTACTGTATAAAATCTTACCACCAGGTGGCAGCAGTGCTATGCACTGTATAAAAACTTACCACCAGGTGGCAGCAGTGCTCTGTACTGTATAAAATCTTACCACCAGGTGGCAGCAGTGCTATGCACTGTATAAAAACTTACCACCTGGTGGCAGCAGTCCTTTGTACTGTATAAAAACTTACCACCAGGTGGCAGCGGGGCTATGCACTGTTAAAAAACTTTCCACCAGGTGGAAACAGTGCTATGTACTGTATAAAAACTTACCACCAGGTGGCAGCAGTGCTCCATGTTGTAAAATAACTCACCACCAAGTGGCAATAGCAAGAAGACAGGGTGCGGTTGTGGCCAGCAGGAGGTGTCGCCAGTCTCGCAGGAGATAAGCAAGCAGAGCCAGCAGCATGTTCCCCACACTCCAGCCTAAACTCAGGATAGTCCCACTGAATGTTCGGTGCTTTATATCTGTCCACTCAATGGCTGCACACACACACACACACACACACACACACACACACACACACACACACACACACACACACACACACACACACACAAATCTTGCTAAGCATATTATGGAGTGTGTGTGTGTTATTGGATGTGTGTTACAGATACAATACTGAGTGTGTTAGGGAGCATGTAACATTGTATTACATAGTGTGTTACAGTATGTGTATCAGTGTGTGTGCTACAGTGTTTGGTATGGAGTGTGTGTAATGGAGCATGTGTGCTATGGAGTGTGTGTTACAGCGTGTGTGTGTGTGTATGTGTGTGTGTGTATATGTGTGTGTGTCATTAACTGTGTGTTATGGAGTGTGTGTGTTATGGAGTGTGTGTATATAATGGAGTGCGTGTGTTACAAAGTGTGTGTGTTGGTGTGCATGTGTTACGAAGGGTGTTATACTGGAATGTGTTACTGAAGGTGGTAGATTATATGTGTGTGTGTGTGTTACTGAGTGTGTGTGTAGGTGTGTGTGTGTGTGTGTGTGTTACTCAGGGCGAGTGTGGTGATGCTCATCCCAGTCAGTGAGACTCCGCTTAATGTCCTGCAGATGGCGAACATCAGGAAGGAGGTGGAGAAAGCGGAGGCCGCCCCGAAAACACAGCTGAACACGAATGACATCAGCAGCACTGGCTTACGACCAAACCTGCACACACACAAATGATTACAGCTGTAGTTTTAATAGCTGTGCACAATATTTCGTTCCACCTTAGATGATGCAGCAATTACATGTTGGAGCCCAAGGCTGCTACTGCTACTGCTGCTCCATTCAGGGTGGAACAGGTCTCAGCTGACTGAACATGTTTTGGGTTTTTTTAAGGGTCTTTTTTGCAGTAAACAGTGAAGTACAGTGTCAGTAGGAATTCTACAGTGAAATCCTTGTTAGTCACAGCTGGGGGTGTGTGATCTCTCTCAGATTCCCCCCACAACCCACACTCAAACAGACTGAAGCGTCACATGCTGCAACCCTCATGCAGGGGATCACATGCAGGAATGACAGCGCAAGTTCACCAGTTAATCCACAGTTCTCAGCCTCCCGCCACGTGAACATGGACAGCAGTGCTGCACATGTAACTTCTTCTGCCCCTAACTTAAACTTTGGCTAGGGCGGCCCGATCGTCCGAAAATTTGCGAGTAAGCGTACCTGTCGGCCAGGTAACCAAACAGCACCGCTCCGATCATCACTCCCAGAAAGAAAAAGGTTGCTAGCGCCTGGTTCCAGTTTTTATTATCACATACTAAATCCCACTGAGAAAAACACACACACACATACACGCACACACACACATACACACATACACACAATGACCACATCATCAGTGTTTAAAAGCATGTTTAAAAGTGCTTTATAATACATGATAATATTCATATGATTCATATGCACATTTTGACAGAGTGTAATACCACAAGAAGCGCAGGAGTCAGTATAAAACTGACAACTGACAAACTGACAATGTAATACACTACAGGAAGTGTAGGTGGCAATTTGGTGCTCTATAATGCTATATAATGTTGATATGATCCACATGATCATTTTGACAGACTGTAATAAACTACAGGAACTGTAGGGGGTGATATGGTGCTCTACAATCTTCTATAATGTTGATATGATCCACATGGTCATTCTGACAGACTGTAATAAACTACAGAAAGTGTAGGTGGTGATATGGTGCTCTATAACACAGAACTATAACACAGTTCTGACAGAACGTAATACATTACAAGAAGCTTAGGGGGCGATATGCTTTAACAACTAATCAGTGAATTAACTGATTAATAGCTAATAGGTAGTGCAGGAATGCTGGTTAGATATGGTTAGATGTCTGACCTCAGTGGCTGTGGTGGAGCTGAAGAGCATTTGGTCGTATGTCCAGCCGTGCTTACAGGGCACTGACCCGTTAGAGCCCACAGAGCTGGTTCCAGTGGAGTTGAAACCCTCTGGCTCAGGGAACTGCCTGCAGGAGCTGAGGGAGCCATCATGGTTGCGGGGGAAGAGCTGGTGGGCAGACTCAGTGTACCTGTGGTCCAGGTGAGAGAGGTCACAGTAGTGCTGCGGCACGGCAGAGATGAAGTTGTGCAGCAGAAAGTTCAAAGGCAGGATGATGCGCGGGATGCACAGGATGTGCAGAACCAAAAACTGGAACCTGTGGAACCCGCCGGCCTCATCTAGGATCTCCTCAAAATGCATTGCAGCACAAATACACACACACAAATACAAATACACACACTAAGTCTAAGTCTGCAGAAACACTCCAAAAACACCACTTCCCTTTCTGTCTCTTTTTCTTTCTCTCTCTCTCTTTTAAAACTTCTTTTTTCCCGTTCTTCTCTTTCACCTGTTCTCTGTCTCCTTCATTTTCTCAGTCTCTCACTATCTTTCTCTCCCACTTTCTCTGTCTCTCTGCTTTTCAATTCATTCACTACTTCTCTCCTGCCTCTCACGTGTCCTGACATTTGTCTTCTCCTCCCTCTCTCTCTCTCTCTCTCTCTCTCTCTCTCTCTTTCTTGCCTGTGCTTGTTTGTACAGTGATGAAGATGATGGTGATAGTGATGACGAAGGCTGACATCTGCAGTCATACATTTAGACACAAAACCCCCTCTGTGTTACACAGAGAGAGAGAGAGAGAGAGAGAGAGAGAGAGAGAGAAAGAGAGAAAGAGAGAGAGAGCGAGACAGAGAGAGTGAGCGAGAAAGAAAGGCTCCACCTGACCCACAATTTAGAGCAGAAAATAAAGCTTGTAGTTCCTCATTGGACTTTACACTGATCGATTAGAGCAGAGTTCAACTCAGTGAACCACTTATTAAAACATACACAACAAACAACCAGTTAAAAGTTCAAGCATGTTATTATACTATTATATTACAGTGAAGTTCTAGTAAAATTAACATCTAGAATGAAGTTCTAGTAAAACTAACATCTAGATTGAAATTCTAATAAAATTGTAAGGGTAAGGCCCCTCTCGAGAGAGAGTAGGGAATTACCCCCATCTAGCATTTGGCACTGGTACCACTCTCCTGAGTACTAATCCAGAGTCCTCCCAGGTGGCATGCATTAGGATGCAATCACTTGGCCTATTTCAAGGTAAAGCACGGGAGAGACGCGAAGCCAACTCATCCATACCAGGCAGTGACTGAGCATATCAGTATCGACTCTCCTTGTTCCTTGACCTTGTCTTGCTCTTGACCTTGATCTAGATTCCTGTATTACACTTCCTGATTGCTCCTGATCGACTCTGGACTGGTATTGACTACGCTTTTGAACTGCCCCTTTGCTCATTCTGCTCGACTGTTTCAATAAACATTGTTTTTTGAAACTTGACCCTTGCTTCCGTGTCCCACCTCCTTGAGATGTAACAGATGGCTTCGCCAACCTGGGACACGGTGAGGACCATGGAAATTCCCATTCCTCCAGTACCAGAAATTACCAGGGCCGTCATGGATCAAGGAAAATTGTTACAAAATTTCGGCCTCACCGGCCCGAGCCCCACATGGGCACCTACGGGGGTATTGTGGCCAAACCTGACAAAAATGATGGTGATCTGTTCCAATGTTCCATGTACCTTGTGAACCAAGCGGTGGAAAATGATTATCAAAAAATCTCCATAATTATCTCACTGCTCATGGGAAAAGCTCTTGAGTGGGCCATGGCAGAGTGGAGTGAACGCAGCAAGCAGGGACTATGAACATTTTGCTGCTCAACTGAAAACCATGTTCAATCACCCCCATGAGGGAAAAAACCATGGGGAGAGACTGCTCAAGCTGGTGCAAGGAAAGAGAAAGGATTTCGACTACGCAATCGAATTTTGTACCATTGCCACAATGAACAGCTGGAACTCCACCTCACCGTGCGCTGCATACCATGAGGGACTCTCAGAGGAAGTGTGGGCAGAGTTGGCCTGCAAAGATGAGAATCTGGATTTGCACTCCCTGATCGGGCTGTCTGTCCACCTCAATAGCCTGATCAGGAAGTGCAAGCCTCTAAGTACCACATTTCAAGCACAAAGAACCACAGAAAGAACCGCTGCGGACATCAGAGAGGAGCCAATGCAGGAGGAAGCTACCAGATTGCCAGCAAAAGAAAAGGAATGAAGAACCAAGCTGGGTCTCTGCTGGGACTGCGGAAAAGCAGGACACTTGGCAGCAGATTGTAACCACAAGGTTTGGGGGTTTGTTGAAAAGAAGAGACAGGTGAGTACAGAAAGTAAACCTTTAGCTAAACTCCTTGTTGTACCTATTTCGTTTGCAACTCACCCCTCCTCTGCTTTTTCAGCTCTTGTAGATTCCGGAGTGGTGGCTAACTTCATCGACGAACAGCTAGACAGAGAAAAAGGGTTGAGCTTTTCTTATCATGTATCAATTATAGGGATTTGAATTCAGTGCTAAAGCTTTTTCACTATCCCTTGCCCCTGGTGCCTGCAGCCCTCGAGCAGGTACGGGGGCAATGATTTTCACTAAATTAGATCAGCTTACTACTTGGTGAGAATCCGCTCTGGGGACAAGTGGAAAACTGCCGTACGGGATTTCGCTGGCAGCGGCGGTATTCCAATTATTTATCAACAAACTATTTCGAGACATGCTGGGAAAGACAGTTATCACTTACATTGATGACATTCTGATTTATTCAAGAAATGTAGAGGAACATGTTAAACACATGAGGGCCATGCTTCGATGGCTGTTAGAAAATCAGCTATTTGTAAAGGTGGAGAAATGCGAGTTCCATGCTTCCGTTATCCCATTTTTGTGATACATCATTGGCTCGGAAGGGGTAAAGATGGACCAGGGTAAGGTAAATGCCTTATTGAACTGGCCAAAGCCCACTACGGTAAAGGGGCTGCAGAGATTCTTGGGGTTCACAAACTTCTACAGGAGGTTTATAAGGGGGCTTTAGTATGGTTGCTGCTCTGCTCACCTCTCTCCTCAAGAGGCAAAAGGTGCGAAACAAGCTGTTGGGCTGGACTGTGGAAGCAGAAGGGGCATTCCAGAGCCTGAAGGAACGTTACACAAGCCCCTATCCTCAAGCACCTGGACCCTGAGAGACCATTTGTACTAGAAGTAGATGCTTCAAGCTGTGCTGTAGGCATAGTCTTATCTCAGAGAGATCCTAACTTAAATAAGCTGTTTCATTGTGCTTATTTTTCCAGGGGGATGTCACTGGCAGAGAGGAATTACCACATGTGGCACCGCCAAGCACCTCAACCATTGACAGGCCAGGTGGGCATTGTTTTTCATGCAGTTCGACTTCTCTCTCTTTTACAGACCGGGTAGCAAAACGAAGGCTGGTCAAGTGGGTTTACACCAGCATGGCTACGGGGCACCCAGATATAAACAGAACATACCAGTTGCCGGCAGAGAGGTATTGGTGGCCCAAGATGAGAAATACCATTGAGAGGTATGTCAAGTCCTGTTCAGTTCACCAAGCCCCTCTGGCAGCTCCCAACCAGGAAATGAATCCCCCTGGAAGTGCCTCATAAACTGTGGTCCCACTTGGCCATCGACTTCCTCACAGACCTCCCTCAGGAAAAGGAAAAACATGTGTAGTTGTGATTATTGATTGGTTCTTGAAGGGGTGCAGGTTAGTGCCCCTCCCCAAGCTGCCAACTGCCTTAGAGTTGGCAGAGATATTGTTTGACTGTATTTTCCTGTATTTTGGATTACTGGAGGACACAGTTTGTCTCCCAGGTCTGGAGGGAGTTTATGAATAAATTGGGAGTTAAGGTAAGCCTTATGTCGGGGTATCATCCCCAGTGTAATGGCCAAGTTGAGTGGTTGAATCAGGAGCTAGGCAGATTTCTGCGTATCTTTTGTTTCAACCGGCAGGCTTCGTGGGCCAAATTCCTCCCCTGGGCTGAATATACTCAAAACTACCTCCGGAGCTCCTCGGCCCTCCTCACCATGTTCCAGTGCACCCTGGGATACCAGCCTCCCCTGTTTCCCTGGAACAACTCTCCCACCAATGTAGAATGAGGTTCTAATAAAATTAACATCTAGAATGAAATTCTAATAAAATTAACATTCAGAATGAAGTTCTAGTAAAATTTACATCTAGATTGAAATTCTAATAAAATTAATATCTAGAATGAGGCTCTAATAAAATTAGCATCCAGAATGAAGTTCTAATAAAATTAGAATTCTAAATAAAATTTAAATTAAATAATCTAGAATGAGGTTCTAAAAAATTATTCATATTGAAGAATGCTGTAAATTCAGAAAACAGCTAAACTCAAATTCAATTAAAAAGCAACCCAGGCCAAAACACACACAACAGACACAAACAAGTCCAAAAATCAGAGAGAGAGAGAGATAGTGAGAGAGAAAGGAGGGGTTAGTAAAATTTTAACCCACATTCAGGGTCATTATTCAATAACTATAAAGCTAATCTGTAGATTATGTTTATGACATTGGCTACACACACACACACACACACACAGACACCTTTTTACTTGTAATCATGTGACTGAGTGTAACACAGACTAGATTACATTGTAAATATGCCTGTCCTCTCCCCCATAAATCAGCACAACTGTCTCTCTCTCTCTCTCTCTCTCTCTCTCTCTCTCTCTCTAAAATATCATTTGCACACTAAATACCACACACACACTCATTATACAAACTAAACACTGTACATAAACTCAGCATAGACACTAAACAACATACACACATTTATTATACACACTAGACACCACAAACACACTCATACTCACTAAACACAACACACATTCATTTGTCATAACCTCTAAACACCATACACACACTCGCACACGCTAAAGGTTCACAATGACAAAGAGTCACTTTCACTTTCACACACAATCACACAGTAAACATCACAAACACACATCATATTCACAGTTATCATACTTACTAAACACCAGACACACACTCATTATTCAAACTAAACACCATACAAATCTCAGCATAGACACTAAACACCATACACACACTCATTATACAAACTAAATACCATACATAAACTCAGCATAACCTCTAAACACCATACACACACTCACACACACTAAATACCATACACACACTCATTATACAAACTAAACACCATACACACACACTAAACACTACAAACACACTCATCATACTCACAGTTATCATACACACTAAACACCACACACAGTAATAATACACACTAAACACCACACACACACACACACTTGCCATAACCTCTAACCACCATACATACATTCATCATACACGCTAAACACCACACATAGTTTTCATGCACACTAAACACCACACACAGTAATAATACACACTAAACACCACACACACACACTCGTCATAACCTTTAACCACCATACACACATTCATCATACACACTAAACACCATACATACATTCATCAAACATACCTAATACACTCATCAGTTAAGTGAAGTGTAGTGAAGTGAATATTTGTCATTGTGAACACACTCAAGCACCACAACGAAATGCAACCTCTGCATTTAACCCATCACA
>JBBPDA010042200.1:0-10060 GCA_037974385.1 Arnoldichthys spilopterus
CAGTAGCTCTTCTGTGGGATCAGACCAGACCCACTAGCCTTCACTCCCCACACGCAGCAGTGAGCCTCGGGCGCCCGCGACCCTGTCGCTGGTTCACCCGTTACCCTTCCCGGGGTCACTTCTGGTAGGTACCTGGAGACGCTCGGACTCAGTGGCCTGTGACGTCACAGCGGCACCTGTCGGGGGGGCCAAGGGTTTAGGCGAACCGTCAGTTGTTGAAGTCGATGTGCTGGAAGCAGGAGCGTAAAGGGGCTACAGTCAGAGCGTCTCCGGGAAGGCCAGGACAGGAGGGAAATATACCCGGAGCTAATATAGTGCAATATTACTCTTCCCTTCCATATCAGTGCCCCACGCAACCTAAACAACTAAATAAATAAATAAAAATATACATTTAATTAATTATTCAATTAATTAAAAAAAAACACAACCCATAAATAAAATAATACATTTGAAAAACAATTAAATTAAATTAAATATTTTTTTAAAATATAAATAATTAAACAAAAAAGAGAAATAGACATATAACAAATAAATAAATACAAATAAACAAATATAAATAAATAAATAGACAAAAATAAATAAATAAATAAAAATAAAAAACACAACACACAAATAAAATAATACATTTGAAAAAAATATATATATTAATACATAAACAAATAACAGAAATAAAAAATATAACAAATAAATACAAATAGATAAACAAGTAAATAAATGAAATCAAAAATAAAATTACACTTTACACAAATAAAATAATACATTTAAAATATTGTAAGGAACAAATAAACATAAATAAATAAATAAATAGCCTTTAGCCCTCTTCCCTCTCTAAATGGAACTAATACGTTGTTTCGTTTTTACTGTGTACTGTGTATACTGTGAAAATGACAATAAACCTACTGACTGTGGCCCGTGAGAGCGGTGCAGACACAGCAGCTTGTCTCTAAGTTTTAGGCCGGGAGAGGCTCCACCCCCACAGTGACATCACTTGTAGCTCAGAGTCATAACGTAACGGGACGGCCAATGAGGCGAGGCGATATTAGCGGCACAGTGAGGAAAGCAAATGATGTGAGCGCTCGCGTTACGCCATCTTTGTTTGTGATCGCTCCAAACCTTTTTGTATGCTAATGCTAATCGCTTCCGCTCAGCGGTAATGGGACGTCAAGGCGTCGGGCGAGGGGGTGGGGCTGGGGGTGGTGGTGGTGGAGAACACGGGCAGGCGTTTCCCGCCGAGACTCACTAATGCAACATTTACACACCCATGGACACACTCATAGACGGCGAAACGCAACTCGACTCCTTTCCGTTTCCACCGGTTTGGGTGTACAGTCAGCTTTTGAAGTCGATGTGCTGGAAGCCAGGAAAAAACTGAAGGTCGCAGGTTCGAGTCCCGGCCCGGGCACCACTGAGGTTCCCTTGAGCAAGGTACCGTCCCGCTTAACCTGGTCGTTTGCAGCAAAAATCGACATGTTCATGAAAAGTGGGTGGAGCCAAAGGCGGGGTTTTCGCCCTCGGGGGACACACATTACCAATTGCCAGTGGTTCCACATTCCTCGTTGTCTACGGAACGCCGTCTGGAACGCGGTTCTCGGCTTACCCGAGGAGACCTGCCCTTCTGGAGAATCCTTACGCTCCTGCTTCCAGCACATCAACTCCAAGGACTGACTGTTCACTTGCTGGCTAATATATCCCACTTCCCTGGCGGTAACGGAACGGCCGGAGAGTCGAGGCTACTCCACCCGTCAGTGTTTGCGGTTTGTCGGGCAGTTTGGAGGAGGACACTGCCTGGAACGGGGCCTGGAGGAACGCCGGGCGCCGTCGGCAGCTGCTGCCGCGGAGACGGAGCGGAACCTCGCTCCAGACTCCTGATAATGATGTGAAGGTACAAGGCCATGATGAAATTTCATGTGCCGGCGCGCAGCGAACTGGAAACGATGAATACATAACCCCCCCCGACGGGGCGGCGGCACGTGGGCCTTAGAGTAATTTAAAGCAGGGGTGGGAGGGGGAGGGTGAAGCCGGAGAGAAGGCAATATGTAATGAAGTATCCGTGCCAGGACTGGCAAGCGCGCTTCCCCCTCGCCTCAGCGGACGCAGGGGAGGGCGAGCGAACACGGGAGCCCGGAATTATTCCCGCTTAACGGGAACGGGGGGGGGGGGGAGGGGGAGGGCGGGAACCGCCGGGACTGGAGATGAAGCGCTCAGAGTTGTGTCTCGTCGTTATCTCCGGCGCGTACGCCCTTCTTGATTTCGCCCGAGCGCTGACAGCCCGGCTCCGCGGTATCAGAGGGCGGCGGAAAACCCGGTCGGGGCCCCCGGGTTGGAGGGACTCGACGTTACTGGATCGGCTCTGACGGCGCGAGGGCCGCCGGAATACGGAGGCTCCGGGAGTCGCTCGGCCTGCGCGGGAAACGCCGTACGCCTGATTGGAATTTGGACGTAGGGGAAGCTCATTTGGCGGCGGTCCGAAGCCGGAGTCCGAGTGGAGGACGTGTCAATCACAGGCGGGCGGGGCTTTCTTGCAGTCGACGTGAGGATGAATCAAAATCTCGTTTAACTCGCTCTCGCTGTGTACATCAGATTGCCATCAAATTGGATTTCCCACTCTCCGAGTCTCTCTCGCTCGCTCGCTCGCTCCCGCGCCCCCTCCCCCTCCCCCCTCCCGTCTTCCTCTTAGCGCTGGGTAAAATATTACAGCATGTCAGGTGCTTGTGTCTGTGTGCTGTCGAAAGCAGGTGAAGCCTCTAAACAAATTACCCTCATGTTTGGCCTGCCCGTCATCCAGACAGCCTCCCTCCCCCTCCCCCCCTCCCTCCCTCGCTCTCCCTCGACAGATGAGGGTTTGCGGAACGCAAACAACCCCCGGGGGCGCCTGCCCGCACGTCTCTAACTGCACCGCGCATGAGAAACGGCTTCGACGCGTTCCAACATCCGCCTAATGGGCAGGTGCCCAGGTACTACAGCGGCACCTGGGCCGGGACTTGAACCTGCGACCTGCTGATCACGCGAGCAAGTCCCGAACCACTAGAATAGTCGCGGCGGGAAGGGAAGGCTTCGAACCCGTGTGGTGGTGGGAGTTGACACATGCGATGGCACCGCCTTAACCAATCGGGGCACAGTTACTATTCCTTTCCTACTTAAACGTGTAGCAACAACGATCTTATCTAGGAAAGAATCTTATCTAAGACATTCGAAGATGATGTTGGTAAAAAAAATGAACTTTTTGGTGCATAAAACCACAGAAACAATCGTTTTTGAAAAATTTTAATTGTATATATATTTGTGCATAAAACCACAAAAATTATGACAATTACAAAATTATATATATATATATTAAACATTTTCAATTAAATTAGAAGTATTTTTGTGGTTTCATGCAAAAAAATCAAGTTTTATATTTTATAAAATTATATATATATATATTTTTTTTAAATATATTTTTGTGGTTTTATGCAAAAAAAAATATATAAAAAATATATAAACATTATTAATTAAATTAGAACTATTTTTGTGGTGTCATGCAAAAAAAATCTAATTTTATATGATATAAAATTATATATATTTTTAAAAATATATTTGTGGTTTTATGCCAAAAAGAATTATAATTATATATTATTCATTAATTAATTAATTAATTATGTTTTATATTAAAATTTCTATATATACATGTTTTCCTCAACCTTGTTTTATGCACAAATATAAATATATATATATATATGAGAGAAATCATGTATAGCCCCCCCGTCCTCACAGCTAGGCACTGAGACTCTGTAAAGCCAGATAGGTAGGCCTGGATGCTGAAACCCCTCTCCAGTATACTCAGTATGTATGGACAGCCTTGAGCTCTGCACCCCTGACCTCGCTAAACACCCCCCTTTGTTCCCGCTCAGCTGCAGTTGGTGTGTTTGCGCTACATCTTCTGAGCAGCCCACGCTCTCCATGAGGGGCAGTGTCAGTACGTGCTGTGAGGATGAGTACACAGGTTAGTGACCACTGCTACTGCACCTTGCTCGCGCCCTCCCCAGCCTCGCTACTAACCCCCCAAACTCCCTCGCGTGGACTGGAGACGCTCTCCACTTAACGTCCAGCCGCTCGGGCGGCGGGGGGTCTGCACAGTGTCCAGCCCAGCCCAGAAGAGGAGGCCGCTAGCCACTCGAGTCAGGTTCGAACGCCACGCCTCGTCATTCCATGCTGGTCGAAAGGTGTTGGAAGGACAATTGCTCAAGAACCTGGAGAACGTCAAGGTCAAGGTCAAGGTCAAGGTCAAGGCAGGCGACTCCCACAGGAGGCCCCGCTGTCCCCCCCACTCGTCAGGGATATCCGGGATATCGGGGCAACCCTTCCTCAGTTAGGAGGCAGGGGAAGCGGTAGGCAAGGGCCTACCCTTCGTGCGGGAGGCTAGGACCTGCAAGGAGGCCGAGGGATATCGGCCGCAAGGCCGAGAGGTCGCGGGGGCCACGGCTGATGTGCTGGTGGAGGGACACACCTTCTCTACGCCTGGCCCCCGGGTAACGAACAATGCAAGCTAGCCCTCGTAGCATGGGCTACGAAATCGGCACCAGCATCCCCAAGCAACCGACCCCCCTCGCCATCCAGGGTACGCAGGGCTCAGAACCTTGCACTTCCAGCGCATGGACGACAAGAACTGATTGTTCGCCTAATGTTTCCCACTTGGCAGTCGGCGTGTAGCGTTAGCGGTTAGCGGCTGTTGATCGCCGAGGCGAGGCATGAAAGCCACTGCGCCTCTTAATCCTCAACGATATCAAAGGCCGAGTGACCTTGCTCCCTAAACGGCCCCTGGGCCGGCCTCTCGCGCTCGGTGGCGGCTCTTTATCCCCCTCCCCCTCCCCCTCCCATCAAGGCCTCGCACTACATTAATTGCCTGGTTAATTAAGGAACCGGGGCGCGATCGGAAGAGGCTCTCCAAAAGCGAGCTAGAGTCCTGAGGGAGCGCTGCCTCTAACGAACTGAATAAAGATGAGGCCGGGCTGATCAAGGGGCCCGGGCGCCGACGAACAGCGAGGGGGGGAGGCCAGATGGCCGGGACGGGGCTGGGAGGGAGGCGATGCGCCGCTGGATCTTTCGGGCAGAGTGGGGAAGCGAGGCGAACGAGAGCGAGAGAGGAAGGAGGCAGAGCGAAGGTGGGAAGGGGGGAGGGGGAGGCCTCGTTAATCGTCCCCGCGCCTCTGAAACCTCGTTCGCCATGTGTCCCTTGTCACAGTGGCTCAGATCCTTACGCTACAGCTTCCAACGCATCATCTTCAACAACTGACTGTCCACATGCCCCCCTGACATGTGCCACTGTAACGGAATAACTAGAGAGTGAGTGTTCCACACCTCACCTCACAGTGATAATAATATATATTAGTAGTTTTACATTTGTTATTATTACATTTTGTCACATTTATTTTATTATTTTTTATTATTATATTTATTAACACATTTATTATTTATTATTATTAAAGTGTTTCACATTATTCATATTATGATGATTACATTTTTATCACATACATTTTTATAATTGTTTTTATTATAGTTACATTTATGATCACATGTATTATTATTATTATTATACATTTATCACATTTATTTTATTATTTTTATTATTATATTTATTAACACATTTATTATCACATTTATTATTATTATTAAAATTGTTTCACATTATTCATATTATTACATTATCACTAATTTTATTGCTTTTATTATTATTACATTTATTATCATGTTTATTATTTATTATTATTATTAAATTGTTTCACATTATTCATATTATGATTACATTTATCACATTAACTTTTATAATTGTTTTTATTATAGTTACATTTATGATCACATGTATTATTATTATTATAATTAATATATTTTTATCACATTTATTATTATTATTATTATTAATTGTATTCTTTGTTTTGTATTATATTGCTTGAACATTGTGTTTCATCACATGCACACGCCCAGTCTTACATCAAACAGTGTGGGGAAAGTGTGCGTCGTCATGGTAACGGCATGACATCACATCGGCTGCCCCTCTGCGTTGGAAGAAGAGGGAACGCAGACTTGTTTGCATGCACAGGTGTCGACAACCTTCACTCCCCGAGCGCATCAACGAGCCGGGGAGCCCAAGACGCTCTGCAGTTTAGCCCTGTTGGTAGGTACTGGCTACAGCACACCTGGAACACTGACCAGGACCTGCCGTCGTCTAGAGCATCACAATAAGGCCCGTGTCAAAGCTCCTGCTTCCAGCACATCAACTTTCAGAACTGACTGTTCGCTTGCTGCCTAATATCTCGCCACTCTAGTGAAATAGCGGGACTGCAGGAATCCACTCCCGCGCTCCGGCCAGCGTTCCCTTTAGTGCTCCGCTCAAACCCGCCCCGCCGCCCCCTCCCCCTCCCCCCCAGCACCGCCAAGGCAACCCTGCACTTTCCCACCACCGCATGCTGTCGGAGGAGCAGTGTTTTATGGCCTCTCCATGGACGCGGGAGCCTGTGTTTTACGGCGTTTCCATGGACGCGGGAGCCTGTGTTTTACGGCGTTTCCATGGACGTGGGAGCCTGTGTTTTACGGTCAGAATTAAACGCTGGCGTCACCGTGGTGCCCAGTTCTGCTCGTTAGTGAGGAGATGTGCCAGCGTGGCACACTCACAAATCACGCCAACTCCGCCCCCCCATCCCCCCATCCCCCCGTGTCTCTGTAGCGGAGACGTTTCCCTCAGCTGGGCCTGTTATCACGGTGTCCACTCACATTACCACATGCAGGAACAGAGCAGTTCCTGAAGTACAGGACAGGACAGGGGAGGACAGGACAGGACAGGGGAGGACAGGACAGGACAGGGGAGGACAGGACAGAGGAGGACAGGACAGAGGAGGACAGGGGAGGACAGGACAGGGGAGGACAGGACAGGACAGGGGAGGACAGGACAGGACAGAGGAGGACAGGGGAGGACAGGACAGGACAGAGGAGGACAGGACAGGGGACTGCAGACTGGACTCCCCCCTCCACTATACTGCTTACAGCAATGTGATCAGGAACTACTACTTCTTCTAGCTCCTACTTCACTGTCACTACTTATAATAATAATAATAATAATAATATAAAAATTTATGATGATGATTACTATTATTAATTCTGTTTTAATTATTGTTACTTTTTTAATTACTGATATTAGTAGTAGTAATAGTAGCATTTAAATTTTTATTATTATTTATATTATGATCATTACTATTATTATTTAAGTTATTTATATTATTAAAATTGTTATATTATTATTATTGTAATTATTCGTTTTATTATTATTATATCATATCATTATTATTATATTTGTGTTATATATTATTATTGTTATTAGTATTATTATTACTAATAATATTTCATAGATTTTTTAATTATTATTGCTAGTTATTATAATTTGATTTAAATTATTATAATTCTTATTATTATTAGTTTCTTATTATTTTATATTATTGTTATTCTAATTTATTATTATTATTATTATTATTGTGAGTATTATTAGTAGTAATTATTATAATTAAATGATTTTTATTGTTATTGTTATTATAATTTTTTGTATAATTACTACAATTTTATCATTATTTTATTATTTGTCTTTATTATTGTTATTCTAATTTATTATTATGATTATAATTATTGAAATGTTATATATCATTAATATTATATTTAAATGATTATTTTTATCATTATTATTATTATTATTGTTATTGTTGTTTCTATATTTTCTTCTACAGTAAGATTTGTCCTGCAGTTTGCTTGGTGAGATCATGAAGAAAAGACGAACAGCATTAATTCCGGACTCGTCCTCCTGACGGCTCTCGGTGCAGCAGCAGCGGGAGCAGATAAAGCGAGTGGAATTCAGCAGAAGTGATCAGACTGTAACTCAGCAAACCCTCCAGCTGCAGAGGGCTTTACCCTCTTCCTGCACCAACAGACTACTCACACTACTCAACAGAATGGGTTAATGTCACGGTGGCGATGGTGCGGAGAGCGAGGCCCGACCTGTGGTGAGCTGGGTCCAGGGCAGGCCCGCTGCCCTCTCTCGGCGGCCACGCTTCATTTCCCGGTGACTGGCGAGGCTGCCCGGCGGCGCGTCGATGGACGGCCCGCGTGGCAGCTAATAAAAGCTAATGTTGTGCAACTTCATCTCGGGAAGAGGCCGCCTCCGGGGCCTCGCTCGCTCCCTCGCTCGCCCCTTATTCCGTCGCCTCCCGGAAGACACACTTCCTCGGGCGCGTGACGGATGAACGGGCAGCCAGCGTACTCGAAGGAAGATGAACGTGCTGCTCGGCACTGTTGAAAAACGACGAGGCACTAGAAGCCCCGCCCCCCAACACTAGGTAACCATGACGAATAAGACGTATGTGTTCTGATGTGACAGAATGGCACCACCGGGATGTCCCGCGTAGCCCTTCATGCAGCTAAGACACCAAGTCTATTGTTTGCCGCTCGCCAGATGTATGTAGGGTTGATTTGCAAATGTGCAATATCGGTTCAGAGGGCGAACAAGAGATATGGGCACGATTGGTCCGCTTCCAGCACGCTACCTTCAAGAACCGACTGTTGCCAGACATGTCCCACGCCCCTGGAGGCTGCCGTCCGGATGGAAGAACCCGGAAAAGCCCACGTAACCTCACTCTAACTGCATCCAAGCCTCGTTCCTAGCGGCCGACCTTCCTGTGCAAGGTCGTCCAGATCGTTTGGGCTTTTTGGGAAGTCAGGTGGGCATTGGTCCACATTGGAGCGCGTACATACACGACGCTACATGTCCAGGAACCCCAACACCGTCCCACCCAACACCCCCCATTACTCAGCCTGATGAATCCCCCTGTTCGCGCTTGTCCTTCTTAGGTATTCCGCACACAGCGGTCATGCAAACGTGCGGAAAAGGAGATAAAGGGACCTGACGGGCCCGATCTCTCCGAGGCTTCAGGCGCCGCATTACTCGCGGCTTTATCGGCCCCGAGCCGACAGACGACCCTGCGCTAATGTCAGGACAGTATTTAACAGACGATGAGGTCGCTGATAAAAAAACACCCCCACACTTCACCACACCGCTCTCTTAGCATAGGCACCCTCTCCCTCCCCCACATCACCCAGGATCACGAGAGGCGTCTATCTGCAAGCTGACCGTCCCAAATGACCTAGGAATGAGAGGACGGCGCGGATCGGACGGCGTCAAGGCGGAGAAAGCAAGGGGTTGTGTTGAGGAAAAGAAGAGCGTTTACAATCAAGTGTGAACGGTACAGAGATCAGACCACTTTCTCAATCGGGGAGTGTAAAAAGTACCAAGATCAGACCACTTTCTTAATCGGGCAGTTTGAACAGTACCAAGATCAGACCACTTTCACAATCATACAGTGTAAACTGTGCAGAGATTAGATCACTTTCAATATCACGCAGTGTGAACAGCACAGAGATCAGACCACTTTCACAATCGGGCACTTTGAACAGTATCTAGATCAGACCACTTCCACAATCGGGGAGTGTGAACAGTACAGAGATCAGACCACTTTCTCAATCAGGCAGTTTGAACAGTACCAAGATCAGACCACTTCCACAATCGGGGAGTGTGAACAGTACCGAGATCAGACCACTTTCACAATCATACAGTGTAAACAGTACAGAATGAATGGATGAATGAATGAATCAGATAGACGGACAGAAACACAGACAGATCGGTGAATGAATGAATGAATGGATGAATGAATTAATCAGATAGACGGACAGAAACACAGACAGATCGGTGAATGAATGAATGAATGAATGAATGAATGAATGAATGAATCACATAGACGGACAGAAACACAGACAGATCGGTGAATGAATGAATGGATGAATGAATGAATCAGATAGACGGACAGAAACACAGACAGATCGGTGAATGAATGGATGGATGAATGAATGAATGAATCAGATAGACGGACAGAAACCCAGACAGATCGGTGAATGAATGAATGGATGAATGAATGAATGAATGAATGAATGAATGAATGAATCAGATAGACGGACAGAAACGCAGACAGATCTGTGAATGAATGAATGG
>JBBPDA010042240.1:0-14340 GCA_037974385.1 Arnoldichthys spilopterus
ACACGTGGAGCAGCGGGCAGCTACCAACAGCGCCCAGGGAGCAGTGTAGTGGGACGATACCTTGCTCAAGGGTACCTTAGTGGTGCCCGGGCCGGGACTCAAACCTGAAACCTTCAGGTCTCAAAGGCAGCATCCAAACCACTAGGCCTCCACTGCCCGCTTTAACCCAAAAAAAAGTATTTGTCTGTGAAAATAAGAGTCTGTGGTCTCTTCTCTCTGACCACACCCCATTATCCCACACCACGACCTGGAATATTATGATGATTTACTCCCCTATGGTGCCTTCTGGCTAAACCTGCTTTGCCTATACAGCATCCTGTTATGGGTTAAAGGCTGTCTGCGTGGTGTGTAGAGTGGGACAGGTGTTGTGCCGTAAAAAGAACCAGAGCTGTGAAAACCACCCTGTAATGTAGTTGTAAATGTAGTTTTATAATTTATGGTCTGAGTAAAGTCAAAAGGGACAAAATTTCTTATACATTTCGGTACATGTTTTAATATAATGTGATTAGAAAGTGTGTAAGAGAATTGTTCACCCAACATTTAAAAAAGATTTGGCTATACAAGAGCGAGGAAAACTACAACCAAATTAACAAAACAAAAAAATTTAAATTAATGCAGAACAACAATGGACATTAGCCTCCTATAACAGTTATATTACTTTTGCGAAGGGGGTGCTTATAACAGCATGGCTACTTATTACGGCACGACACCCTGATAAACTATGTGCACGCCATGCATCCCTCGATGTTGTTGCTGAATTAAGCCTCTTCTCACTGTGTGTGTGACGTCGTGCCTCTGAGTTCACGCCGCCGCAGTGAAGCCCCCTCAGTCCCGCAGCCGCAGCCGGTGGACGGTAAACAACAGCCGATGCGACCCTGGCTGACCAAGGACACGTCGCTGGAAGAAAAACCCTGTTCTTCGGCGTGGAAAATAAAAATGTTCCACGGGATGTTAAAATGGATCCGCTCGCATTGAGAGGAGAAAGGCGCGTAGTCGGTAGGACGCGAGGCGATGTGTTTCTGGAGAATTTTTTAGTGCGAGTTTGCGCTTTTGTCGGGACGTTTGTGCCGCGTTTCCTCCGCTGAAGCATGCTAAGTGCGCTAAGGGCAGCGCTGCAGCAGCGCTGCACAACGGACAGGAGGCTCTTACAATGCGCTGTCTCAGCGCCGAGAGGTAGCTGCTGTTAGCTGCGGGCGTTGGGTGGCGTTTAGTTCATTGTGTGGTGGCTAGCTATGAAAAACAGCCCTGCCTGCTGGATGTGTGCTTTGCTTTGTGTCATGGGATAATCTTTAGCTTTCCGGGCCGTAGTTAGTAAAATCGGAAAAATTTACAATAATTAAAATAGTAATAAATAATAATAACGCGAGCAGCATGAATTAAACTCAACATTTGAGGTAAAATAACTGAATTCTGCTAGTGTGTGGAGACCATAAACATGGTTATTATTGTCGAGTGGGTGATGAACCTCACTGCCAAAGCTATTCACAAGCCATACACACAAGGAGCAGAAAAACAGGCTCAATGTTGAGTTAGGCAAACAACAGACCGGCCGGACTGTAGACTCTCCTCTGGCGTTTTGTTGTCGCCCAAGACTCAGGAAGGACTGACATTTCCTACGAGTCTATCGCTCAAATTCGCCGCAGAGTTGTTATCTTATCTTAGACAGCCCACCTGCCCCGCAGGATGGCCTCATGGGAACGCGAAGATGCCGCAGGCGGAGACGCCACCGCACCGGTTCAGCCTTTCCCTTGTGTGAACGAGGACTCGGGGCAGGCCCTCAAATCCAAGAGCCTCCCTGCGCTCAATGCGAGCCAGCCTCCGGAAACAGATGGCACCGATAATCCCCCGCAGGGAGGACAGAGGCTCCTCTCGGCGCCCCGGGGCGGCTCCCTCTCCAGGCCGGAACGGTCGCCGTCCTCCTTCAGCGTGGCCGGGGCAGCTTCGTCCCGCAGCTCGGAGGCGGGCGGGGGGCCTGCGGATGGCAGGCGCGCTGCCACTTTTTTCTGGTCACAGCTGCGGCGCGTGTCCTTTCGTCGCTACATCAGAGGGGTGTTCGCGGACTCGCGCTGCTTTCTGTTTTATATGTGTTACCTCACCTTCATCCAGTCGCTCATGGTGTCCGGTTACCTCAGCAGCGTCATCACGACCATAGGTAAGCAGCGGAGCTACTGCACTGCATCCTTCTCAACCCCCTTTATGTCAATGGGAGCACATTTTCAAATACACTCATTTTCATAGCCCCTAATCCTAATCAGGCTTGTGGGAGTGCTGGAGCCTATCCCAGTGCTTGTAGGGCAAAAGGAAAAGATGCCTTGGATAGGTTGCCAGCCTTTCGCAGGTCAGACACTTGGAGAGAACATACCACCTACACACAGACTGGCTCACCCTGCCGAGCCATGGACCTTTCTCGCTGTAAGCCGACAGCGCTTTCCACTGCACCACCTTTACCCCAAATGCACATATGACCCCAAAGTATATTTTGTCCTATATCAACGAAATCAAGTTTCAGTTTTGTCAGTATTTTATGAGTACACAGGAGAAAGTGATGACTTCAGTTGCTCTACTCCCTCCTCCTTCCTCCCTCATTCTGACCTCCTTCTTTACACTTGGCAACAGTTCTAGTGCTAATGTTCTGCTGTTTTCCAGGAGTCCTTTCCTCTGATCTGGTTGTTTAAGCTGAAACAGTAATAGGCTTTCTGGCAGGGGAAGAACATTATAACTCCAGTAAAGATGCTCAGTCATATTTGTGTAATAGAAGATCAACTGAAGTGTTGAACTAAATTTTCAAAGTTAGTTTGTGATCAGACTGATTATTTCAGTAACTTAAATATGTATGTACTATGTATTAATGTGTGTGTGTGCGTGCTCTTTTATTGTAGAAAAGCGATACAGCCTGCGCAGTTCAGAATCTGGTCTACTTGTCAGCTGTTTTGATATCGGAAGCCTCCTTGTCGTCGTCTTCATCAGCTACTTTGGTGGACGGGGTCAAAGGCCACGTTGGCTTGCCATAGGGGGTGTGTTCATTGCCGTGGGTGCTGCACTTTTCTCTCTCCCCCACTTCATCTCTCCGCCCTACCAGCTGGAGCAGCTGAACACTACAGGACAGGGCGAGGGGCTATGCACCAGCCCCAGCACCAACGGCAGCAGGAGAGATGGCCCAGAGGCCTGCCCGCGGGACCAAGAGGACAGTGAACATGCCCTGTATGTGGCACTCTTTATCTGTGCCCAGATCCTGGTGGGCATGGGCTCCACACCCATCTATACACTCGGACCTACCTACCTGGATGACAACGTGAAGAAGGAGAATGCCTCCCTCTATTTGGGTGAGTTATACTGAGGATGAGGGTCTTGCATAGTTTTGTCAATACTGAGAGGTGTTCTTTGTTCTGATTGGTCAGTGAATGAACTTGTTTAACACGGTCTAATTGTCCCTAAAATGTAGCCGATGGAATGACCGAAGTTAGCTACAACATTTAGCGAATTGCCTGAAAGTATTTGACTGGGTTAAAAACTACATTTTATAGCGAAATGTTAATATTTTTTATTAGATATAAAAATGCTTGCAATTGTGGCAATGTGATTTATTTCTTCAGAATCTCCAGGTTTTTAATCACTCCGTTTGACCTAATTTTGCAACAATGACCTGTACAGTGTGTGTTATCCCTTACTTAACTAACTCATAAGCTAAATAGCAGTTTTCAGGATACAGTTTACGTGATGTGGGATTATCAGTGCATGAATTTTCAGGGAGCAATCACCATTAACAGAGTAACCTCTCTATGCTCACAGCTTTCTTTGACATACGCATTTGAATTGCTCCGACCTAGATGGGTTTTTCATGTTTGTGTGTTTGCGTTTGTGTTTGCAGCGATCATGTATGTCATGGGAGCTCTGGGTCCAGCTGCTGGTTACTTGCTGGGTGGAGTTCTCATCGGGTTCTATGTGGACCCAAACACTGTTGTGAACATTGACCAGAATGACCCACGCTTTGTAGGAAACTGGTGAGAAGTCAAGTCAATTTTATTTGTATATCGCTTCTTACAACTGACGTTGTCACAAAGCAGCTTTACAGAAACCGGGTCCGAGCCCCCAAAGAGCAAGCCAAGGGCGACAGAGGCAAGGAAAAACTCCCTAGCAGTAGGAAGAAACCTTGGGAGGAACCATGGCTCAGAAAGGGGAACCCAGAAGCACAGGCACTCAAGCTCACTTACTTGCCTTGCATACAATCGCGCACACATGCATACAGTGGTGCTTGAAAGTTTGTGAACCCTTTTACAACTACATAAATTGGATCTAAGACATCATCTTAAAACAGGTCATATGAAGGTTATTTATTTATTGAGGAAAATGGTACAGTAATGTATATTCTTTAGTTTATATGAAAGTGTATTTTGAGTCCGGTGTTTTCAGTCAGTGACATGCAGAAAAATCTGTTTTTTGAAGTGGATCATGCTGTGAACAATAGAGATTTCAGAGTTGTTGATCTTGATGAAAAGATTACAAAAATTCACAGGCAGGCAGTCAAACTGTGTAGAAATGGAGGAAATATGTGACAATTGCTACCCTCCCCAGGAGTGGTTGACCAACAATGATCACTCCAAGACCAAGGTGTCTGCGAGGTTACAAAGGAATCAAGGGTAACTTCTAAGTAAAGGGTTTTGCCTTTTGTAGATATGTAATATTGAGTAATTTCTTTTAATCAATGCATTTCTGAGTATATTTTATATAAACCTGATGGTGTCTTTCAGCATATTTATGGGTTCTCAAACTTTAAAGCACCACCGTATGCTTTATTCGCATACTATCAATTACCCATTTACTAAGATGTTATTTGTGTGGTGGGCCAGTCTCAGCACAGTAGTCAAGCTGCAGGTTAGCATGTTAGTGTATCTCATGCTGATATGACTGTGTCATGCACTTCATCATTGTTTGAGGTTTAAGTGAAGTGACTATTTGTCATTGTGAACACACTCAAGCACCACAATGAAATGTGACCTCTGCATTTAACCCATCACACGTGCACACATGTTTTACATTTATCAAATATAAAAGGGAAAGTTGTTCAGTTTTCTTGAGTTAAAAGTACTGCAGTACTTGCTTTTAAAAATACTTGACTACATTTTCTTTTTAATGTCAGCACGTTGTTCTACTGTAGTCCTAAAGCTATTACAGAATTACGGACTAGGGCTGAATAATTTATCGATGTTATTTTGAAAACGCAATTTGAAAAAGTGCAATAATTAAATGACATGGCTGCAGGTTTAATTATATGCGGTATTATCATCCAACAATATTGACAAGTTTTTATTGTGGGAGTTTTATATTAATCTTATTTACAGTGGTGCTTAAAAGTTTGTGAATCCTCTCAGATTTTCTACACTTTCATCTAGATGTGAAGTCCCAAAAGTAGATGAAGTAAACCTAGATAAACAATTGAAGCCAAAGTAATAATATTTGCTCATTTATTTATTGGAAAAAATATCCAATACCAAATCTGTGTGTGGAAAAAGTAAGTGAATCCTTAGGATTATTGTATAGTTTGAAGGTGAAATCAGAGTCTGGTGCTTTCAGTCAGTGGGATGACAATCTGGTGTGACAGGGAGACCCTGTTTTATTTAAAGAATAGGGATCCAACAAAGTCTGGTCACACATACAACACATTTGTGGATGGCTATAATGGCTTGAAAAAGACCTCAGAAATAGACTTGTTGATGCCAGTAAAGCTGGAAAAGGTTATAAGAAATCTCTAAAAAGTTTGGACTCCACCAATCAACAGTCAAATTATGTATAAACAGGAAATTCAAGGCAATTGTTACCCCACCCAGAAGTGGTTGATCATTAAAGATAGCTCCAACTGCAAAACATGTAATGCAAGACATTTCCTGACCTTAGTCCAGTTGAAATATTGTGCAAATACTTAAAGTGACCAGTTCAAAATCCACCAACATCCAAGAGTTAAAGCTGTACTGGTTAAAAAACAACTCCCCAATTTTCAAGTTGCATTTCAGACCTACTGTGATGAATTTGATTGTATAAGTCACAGCCACCTGCAAAGAACATTGCGAGTGAACACATATGGGAAGCACTTAGCTTGAAAACCAGTTGAGACAAAACACAATTCCATACAAATTATACAAAACTAACCATAAAAAGGTGCAGCTACTTTGTCTAACATGTTTACTTAATATTAACAGATCTTTACATATCTCCACATGCTTTTGCAGGATAGATGGCAAATTAGTGATGGCTTTGATGAAGTCTGTGCATGCTTGACAGAGCAAACATTTAAAACAATACAAATTCTTCATTTCAGAAAATCTTAAATTGTAGTGATTGGGTTGTAGGAAGTAAGTGCAAGTACTGATGATTTTACAAAATGTATTTATGAGGAAAATTAACATGGAGTGAAAAACAAAATAACCACCTTTAAAAAAACTTACTAGATTCAACTAACATGACTTGGCAAGAATTCAACAAGATGCAGCAGAGATTCAACAGAGACCTAGCAAGGTACAAACTGAGATACATGGCCTTAATACTAATACTTGACATAACATCTTACAAGAAGGACACAAGGAACAGGAAACAACTGGGGACACTGATGAAGAGGCTGGGCTAAGGAATGCATGAACTATGTACACAAACAGTACCACATGGCTAATACAAACAGAGGCACAAGACTAGAGTTAACAGAATACAGGAACACGACAGGGGCCAGAACACAAACAAGACAGGGCATGAGACTAGAGGAATGTGACACAAACGTGAATTACAAATATGGCCAAGAGTGCTCTGGTGAGGAACCACTAACTTTTATCTTTATTATTTTTATCTAATGTAATAGCAGCCATAAATTTCCAAAAAAAAATACTCAAGAAAGTAGATACTTGAAAAATATACTTGAGTACAGTACTCAAGTAAATGTACTTTGTTATTCAAAAAGTAATACTCAAGTACTGTACTCAAATAAACATACTTTGTCACCTCTGGTTTCTGCTATGTTCTCTCTCTCTCTCTCTCTCTCTCTCTCTCTCTCTCTCTCTCTCTCGATCTATCTTTGTTTTTCTGTATTCTTATCAGTCTCTGTGTTTTTCTGTCCCCTATTTCTCACTCCCTCTCTTTCTTTCTCTTTCTTTCTCTTTCGGGTGTCCTTCGCCTCTCTATCTCAGGTGGAGTGGCTTTCTCTTGTGTGCTGTGGCCATGCTCTTGGTGATCTTTCCCATGTTTGCCTTCCCGAAGAAGCTCCCCCCTCGCCACAAAAAGAACAAGGGGAAGAAGAAGAAAGGTGTGGAGGACATGAACAGCGATGATGATGTGATGAAGGAAAAGAGCCAGGCAGTCTCCTCCTCCATGGGCTTTGGCAAAGATATTAAAGGTAAAACATGTACAAAAAGAGGAAATTCAAGGCAATTGTTACCCTACAGATGGTGCAGAAATTATGGTAGGTGTTGTGTATAACTAGATGTTGTTTTTATAGACTGTGGACTGGCTGAGCCCAGCTGGCACGGCTAAATTTGCAGCAAGAACTAGAGCTTTAATCAGGCTGGAAGTTTTAGTCCGAACCCAAATATAGCTCAAAAAATTTTAGACGCCACCAACTGGGGGATGAATAAAATTCTGCACTACTAATGATAGCAACTGTTAAGACACAACAATTTGAACCATCATCATATCATCGGTAAACCAAATTAAAATGGGTTTGCTCACAGGCCTTTAGATTAGGTCTGAATAAATGCTGCATTATATGTTGGCCTTTTTCTGTACAGTGAACTATGACTAAGTGTGCCAGATGTGTTTAAAATAAAAGAAGTTCAGGCTAAATATAGGCCAAAATCAGTTAAAGGTCGATACAATGTCAGTCTGTAACTACAACAGCAATAATAAGCTTTATTTACATTAATCAGCCATAACATTAACACCACTAATGGGTAAATCGAATATCCTTGATTATCTCATTCTTTCATTGTGGTGGCACCTATCAACTAGGATATATTAGGCAGCAAGTGAACAGTCATTTCTGGAAGTTGATGTGTTAGAAGCAGGAAAAATGGGTAAGTGTAAAGATCTGAGCCACTTTGACAAGGGTCTTATTGTGATGGCAAGAGTCTCATCTCTGAAAGGACAGGTCTTGTGAAGTGTTCCAGGTATGCAGTAGTTACCAAAAGTGATCCAAGGAAGGACAGCTGGTAAATTGGTGGCAGGGTCATGGGATTCCAAGGCTCACTGATGCATATGGGGAGTGAAGTGTGGCACTGGGTCTGGTTGGTTGATTGTGTGTATTTGTTCCTCTTTTTCCAGCAGTTGATTAATGGTCAATAATGAAATCCTCTCTGCCTCTCTCTGTTTCCCCCCCTAGACTTGCCGAAAGCAGCTCTGCAAATCTTGAGCAACGTGACATTTTTGTTTGTGAGCTTGTCATACACAGCTGAGTGTGCCATTGTTACCGCCTTCATCACCTTCATCCCCAAGTTCATTGAGTCTCAGTTTGGGGTTCCTGCATCCAGCGCCAGCATCTATACAGGTAAGTCCTTTAACTAGACTTGCTCACAGATAGATGTGCTATGTTTTTGCCATGCTTATCTCTCATGCTCCTCTTTTTTCTGTTACTCATTGTATCTCTCTCTCTCTCTCTCTCTCTCTCTCTCTCTCTCTCTGTGTGCTCCAGGGTTGATCATTGTGCCGAGTGCCGGTGTGGGGATAGTGTTGGGAGGTTACATCATAAAAAAGCTGAAGCTGGGAGCGAGAGAGTCCGCCAAATTGGCCATGATCTGTAGTGGAGTGTCTCTGCTCTGTTTCTCCACACTCTTCATTGTTGGCTGTGAGAGCATCAACTTAGGAGGAATCAATATTCCCTACACCACTGGGTATGAATTTTCCATCCTTACAACATACACCCCACAACTGTATGGAAATATTGCATCAATCGGTGAAAAATAAAGTAAACAGCACTGACTGTGTAGTTATTTCTTTACAATGGCACCTGTCCGGGGGATGAGATATATATCAGACAGTAAGTGAACAGTCAGTTCTTGAAGTTGATGTGTTGGGAGCAGGAAAAATGGGCCAGCGTTAAGATCTGAGCCACTTTGACATGAGTGTTATTGTGATGTCATTGCATCTCCAAAACAGTAGTCTTAGTCTGTGATCCAAAGAAGGACAACTAGTAAATTGGTGGCATGGTCCGGGGCACCCAAGGCTCATATTTGCACATGGGGGAGTGAAGGCTAAGCCTGTCTGCTCTGGTCCCACAGAAGAGCTACTGTAGCATGCATAGTTAATGCAGACTATGATAGAACACACCATGTACCACAGTCAGACCTGTTCTGATGGCATAAGGGAAACCTACGCAATATTAAGCAGTTGGTTTTAATGTTATGGCTGATTGGTGTAAATTGCGCAAGTACCTTTTTCATTTGTTTCTTCATGAAGAGTGTCCCATATAATTTAGGGGTAAAAGGACAGATGGACATGGTTAAAAAAACAATTCCCTTTTTGTCTAGCAGTGTGTAGGTAAAACAGATTTGCCAGTCTTGGAATTTACACTATCTTGGAATTATTAATAATGTTTTCTACTTTTGTAGTGGACTTGGTAGGGTGGTCTATGTGCTGAGTGTGTGAGTGAACTGTGGTTTTCAGTTCTGTTTTTTTTGCTATTTGTGCCAAACCATCATGTTGTCACAAGAAAACACAGAACTTCCTAACACATACTATAAACTATGCCATGAGCGGAAACTAGCAGTAACAACCCCAGCCCTTGGTTCAGTTCAGTTCAGTGACTCCTGTGCTTTTGGGAAAAGAGAATAATATAGTGTATGCATGTAATAGCAAATGTGTGTGATTATTAGTTATTATCTCACCCTCCCTCTCGCTCTCTTGCTTTAGGCCTACACTGACTCTGTCCCATCGGAACCTCACAGGAGGGTGTAATGTGAACTGTGGTTGCCGGATCCATGAATATGCGCCCGTGTGTGGTTCTGATGGAATTACTTACTTCAACCCCTGTCTGGCTGGCTGCAACAGTGTTTCCAACGACAGCTCAGGAGTGAGGGCACACACAAACATATTCAAACTGATCTTCCTCTTGCTGGAGGAAGTGAAAATAAACTGCTGGGTGAAGTCACTCATATTTAAAAGCTTGAAGTCAAACCTTTTTTTTTAGCAAATCTGTCTAAGGTCATATTATGATTATAGGGATGTCATTGTGATCTTGTGATCTCACAAAATAAAATCTTGTCAGTGTCAGGGTTTCTGCCAAGTCTTAAAATGTCTTAAAATCATTCAGATTTTATGCAGTATATCTTAAAAAGATTATGTATGTTAAATGTTAAATGTCAACATTTACATGCCTTAAAGCTAGTTTTTTTGGGGGTTTCTTTTTTTTTGATAGCTCAAAATTCTCTGATGGCACAGTGTATATTTGTACTGTGTAGTAGTTTATCAACAGTCCAGGTGTAGCACACTGTAAGAAAACGATGCCAAGGCAAGACTGATACCTGATATAAACTGCCACCTGCTCTGAATTTATCTCCATGGATTAAAATGGATGGAAATTCTCACAGGAAAACACACAGGCCCTTACCTTTTTACCACTGTGGCCCTGAAATTGGTCTTAGATTTCATTCAGAATGGTCTTGAAAGGTCTTACATTTACAAGTCTTAAATTTAACTTGTTAAAACCTGCAGAAACCCTGAGTGTGCGTCATGGAGAATAGATTTTCTGTTAATTATAAAATCTAATGCAGTTGCACTGTTTGAACACCAATGTTTGCAAAAGAGCAGCACCAGTCAGTAATCTGGTCTGTTATTGGGCATACACACACTTATCCCAGTTTAGTGCCTGTAGAAAACCATGCACATTAATATTCTTTGAACTAGTATCGTGAATAAAGTGAATAGTATACACAGTCTATTGTTACACCCAGCTCGGTTAAACTTTTTTGTAACGTTATTTTGATGAAATTATCAGGTTATTTTATTAATATTTTATATTTGTGTAACAATGATAATTTTACCTCCTTTTTTATCTCTTTTTCTTGTAGCTTCCTTTAATACTTTAATGTCCAGTAGCACCCAGAGGAGTATGAGTTCCCCTTGACATGTTCATGCACTTAATGTAATCTGCTTGTTTTCATTCACAGATCAGAAACTATTCGGACTGCGCATGTGTACAAAGCAGGCAGGTGATCACTCCATCCGGAGGGAATCATGAGCTGCAGGTGGTCATTGTAAAGACATACTTGAATGAGAATGGCTATGCGCTCGCCGGCAAGTGCGAGCGTACATGCGGAACACTCATAACCTTCCTCATATTCCTCTTCATCGTCACACTGATCACTGCCTGCGCACAGCCTTCCGCCATCATCGTTACCCTCAGGTACTTGTCTGTCTCTCTTGCAGTTTCTAGGTCATACACGTCTTTTCGTGTATCATTGTAAAATAATTTTAGTTTTAAGTTTTCTGTGGCTCTGTGTGCACATCGTTTTGTAAAAATGTCCAGTTACAGAATAATAAGTTCTAGGCTGTTGGGTAGACAATGAAGAGCAAGATTTTTCAGAATGTGAAGATCACGTGTCTGTCAATTCAGAATCCATTTTATGGATTTGTTTTATGCTCACTCTCCCCTCTCTTTTGCTCTTTCTCTCGCTCTCTCTCTCCACCCCACCACCACACACACATCACACAACATTTCTCTCTCTCTCTCTCTCTCTCTCTCTCTCTCTCT
Source organism: Arnoldichthys spilopterus (assembly GCA_037974385.1). Taxonomy (NCBI): domain Eukaryota; kingdom Metazoa; phylum Chordata; class Actinopteri; order Characiformes; family Lepidarchidae; genus Arnoldichthys; species Arnoldichthys spilopterus. The sequence goes on from JBBPDA010042240.1 coordinate 11,723, forward strand.
CTCTTTCTCTCTCTCTCTCTCTCTCTTTCTTTCTTTCTCACTCTCTCTTTTTCTCACTCTCTTTTTCACTCTCTCTCTCTGTAGGTCTGTTGAGGAACAGGAGAGACCATTTGCTCTGGGAATGCAGTTTGTTCTTCTCAGGACTCTCGGTATGACACAAGATATTATTTTATTTATTTATTTATTTGGTAAGTTTTTGTTGAGGGAATGTCAGAAATGTTGAGAGCTGAAAACCATATCAATAAAGTACTGTTTAAAAACTGTTACAGGTTTTCATTTATGTCATTAAACAATATGAGCCAGAATAAATACTTTAAAAATGGTCACAGTTTCCATATCTTTCATTCTGTAATTAGTTACAGTGTTGTGTATTAACAGAGTGGTGAAAAAATAAACTAATTGTATTTCTCTTTCTCCCCTTCCAGCCTATATCCCTACACCCATTTATTTTGGCGCTGTGATTGACACCACATGCATGCTGTGGCAACAGGACTGTGGTGTTCATGGCTCCTGCTGGGAGTATGATGTCACTTCCCTTCGCTTCGTCTACTTCGGCTTGGCCGCCAGCCTCAAGTTCCTGGGCTTCCTCTTTATCTTCCTTACGTGGTACTCGCTGAAGCGGCGTGAGGAACACACACACTCGCACACTCGCCCCGTCTCGCCGCTGGACACAGTCAGCCAGCTGATCTGCCATGCAGGGGGTCAAAAGGGTCATGCTCGTACGCGTTCATGCCCTGTCTTCCTGCCCCGTCCCATTGAACCCCGTGAACACTGCCATGCTGCCACCATGGGTACCGGACATGCCCTTAGTCGAGGGAACAGTTGCCCAGGCAATGGCCTGAAAGCAATAACTCCGCCCATCAGGTCTCTGGAGAAAGTGGTGATATGAGGGATCTTGCAGAGATCCCAACAAACAAACAAACAAACACACACACACACACCATACATACAGGGCATACCTGAAGAACAGATAGAGTCCCCATAGAGTGCTGGTGCCTTTTTCTTCAGCATTACAAATGCACTCATGCACGGGGTTTGGAAAACACTGGACTCGATACCTCAATAGGACCAGTACCTCTCTTATTATTCATGTACACATACACGCATATGCACACATGTGAATTCACTCTCTTTCCACTCCACATGGCCAGTACCTTCCCCTTTTACATGCACTCATGGTTGCTCCTACAGAGCCAGTACTGTACCATTTTTCCCTCTTACACACACACACACACACACACACGAACACAAGTGTGACTGATTCCATCCATCCAGCACTGACTGATTCCATCCAGTATTAATCTTACCGTTTTTTGCACAACCTTGTCCATTACCTTACTCTGTTGGTTCTTCTCCTTTTTGTTGAATGTGTTTTCATCTGTCAGCCTTGTAAAGAGGAACTACGCTGGTAATGCAGAGACACTGATATGCTCGTCTATCACACCATTGACTGGCCATTTGATTGAGTAGTTAAATGACCTGTTTCATATCAGTATCAGGTATTATGGCCTGCAGTAAGGGACTTGATGAACTGAAACTTAAACCGGAAGCTATACTATGCAAACTTTTCCTTTTCTCTCCAGAGTGTGCGAATTAAACCCAACAAGGCAATGCTAAAGGCCTGAAAACCGTCTTGTCCTATATTAAACAATGAGTGTGCTGAAAGTATAAGTACTGACTGACTAAAAAAGTATTCACAGCGGTGAGAAAACTGCTGATCTGCACTGAGGGACTGGGTCTACTACACTGGATTAAAATAACTCATGGAAGAGGAATTAAGTATTGTTTCAAAGTGTTTCACCCCTTTTTTCTTATATTGGATATTGCATTTGAGTGTTTTAATGTCTAAATTAAAGATATTTTGATTAAAACAAACAATAGTGCTGGTGTTGTCTATTGATGCTCATGGATTGGGTATGGCTAGCAGTGAGAAAAGATAGATAGATACTTTATTTATCTCAAGGGAACTTTAGGTTCTAATATTATTTTGATATAATTCTGCTATGGGCAGTTTTAACCTAATGGTTAGGGTCGCAGGTTCAATTCCCAGTTGAAGTAGCCTCGAGCAAGGTCGTGCAACACTGCCTCCAGGGTGGGGTTCATAGTTGCCCACTGCTTCATGTGTGACAGGTAAAAGGAAGAGGTCACAGTTCATTGTGGTTCATCACTTTCATTAATTGCATAATTATATTTATATAAAAAAAATAAAGGCTTTTTGTTTGATTTAAAGCCACAGTTGGAGCAAAAAATTAGAGGCCAAGAATCAGATTCAGAACTTTCAAAAACCCCAAACAAAAGTCATTATTTTCATAAAACTAATGTCCATTTTTTTCAGTCTTTCTTTAGTGGATTTCTTAAAGCAGGCCTTCTCAGCTTAGCCAGATAACTTAAACCCTAACATGAAAGTGATGTGAAAATTTGTCATTGTGACCATCAACAGCACTCTGTGGACAGTGTGGCAGGAAAGTATGTGCTAAAGAGTACCACAGTGGTATATGGGTCAGGACTTGACCCTGTGACCTTCAGATCACATGGGCATGTCCATGGGCAGTGGTGGCCTAGTGGTTAGGACACTGCCTTTGGGACCGGAAGGTCGCAGGTTCGAGTCCCAGCCCGGG